>CAUYLG010036293.1:0-74134 GCA_963573385.1 Cacajao melanocephalus
CAATAGAACAAGAATCCCGTTCTCTCTCCCTCTTTCTCTTCCTCTTTCTTTCTCTCGTACATTCTTTTTTTTTCTTTCTTTCACTCTCACTTTCTTTCCTCTCTTTTTCTTTCTTTCAAAAAATAAAAAAAAAAGAAAAAAAAAGAAAAGGAGGAAATAAAGAAGCAAAAGAACAAAAAAAAAAAAAAAAGTATTCCAGACTAGCATCAACTATATCATTATACTAATAAAAATGTTCAATTGATCAGATGTCTATCTTTGAGTAAACAAAAGATCTAGAAGATTAACTAGAATTTTCATTTCATCTCAATACTTGCTGTCAGGAAAATATGGTCATTGACTCCTTCAAGTGTCAAAACTCTAGTAGGTTTGGTACTAGGCAGGCTGGTATTTCAGTAGAAAATAAACTAAGAATAAGGAGACAAAGGTAAATGATGGTTATGGGGTTCAGAATATGCTACCCCAAAATAAGGCACCTTGGCATTTGAACAAACTGCAAAAGCAGGAAGGTCACTCTCAAATACCCCTCACCCTCATCCCCTGAAGCAGGTCATAAGACCCTCATTTCAGAGATGCTCTCCCCATACCCAAAAGAAAAGAACATCTTTATATCTGAAGACACGGGGACAGAGAGGAATCCAAACAAAACAGGCATTGCTAAGCTCCCCCAGTTTATTACCATTAGATCACACCCTCTTTGTCCAATCACACTTTTTCACACTGTCCACTCTTCATCACCTAAGCATAAAAATATACAGGTTTCCCTGCTTCTTTGGGTCTTCATTTCTTCATGAAGTCTCCCATACCACATAAAACTCGTATTGAATAGTTTGTATTCTTTTCTCTTATTAATCTGTCTTTTGCCAGAAGGGCCTCAGCCATGAACCTAGCAATGGGAAAGAAATATTTTCCCCCTATACTGGAATGAGTCCATTGGGGAAAGAATGGCCCATAATCCAAACCACAGTGCTAAAGAAGCAGTGTGAGCTCAGACTCAGTGTTGTAGCTAGAGTATTTGAGACCTTGAGTGAACTATTTTTAACACTCTCCATAGAAAACAATTATTTTTAGTAATAATCATGAATTAAGCTTAATAACAACAGTCAAAAAACACACTGAAAATTTTCTTTTATTGAACTGCCTATGTATAATCAGCCTGTTAAAATAATAATATAATAAAATACATATTAAACTATATAAAAGGAAAAAATATATTAATACTGTCTAATTTACATTCATGTATTTTTTGAAGGAAAAAAGACTCACACATACATATTGGTCTCTTATAGTAATGAATCTTGCAGTTCATATTGTCTGTTTAAAATTTTAAACGCACATAAAAACTCCAAATGATCATGTTTTTCATGTCACTGTTCTATCACTTTTATTTTTAACCCACTGGTTAAATGCAGGAATATCTTCTCCCACAGGAATAGAGAGACAAACTTGCACCCTAGCTGAGCTCAAATAATTCTGAATCATTACAAACACGAGTCTGAATCTGCCTCTGTTGGAGGCCAATTGTATAACTAGGAGTCCTTAGAATTAAATTCCATGAAAAGTACAATGTGTATTAAAGGACAATAATAAAAATGTGCTCCCTTGAAGCTTACGTATAACCTTATTATAATTATTAAAAGTCAGTTGTTTAGAACTTAGGCCAACAATAGATTTTGGCAGAGCATGGGAGTATTTTGTCACTGACATTGTTTAGGATGGTCTGCTCGTGGTAATAACAAAAGACAGACCAAACTTATTTCCATTTACTATTGTTTCTTAAATGTCTACAGACAATGTGCTCCCTTGTTTTTGGCACCTTCCCCTTTCCCCCCCACCCTTAAAATGCAATTGTCCAACCTCTTTTCTGGGTGAAGTTTGTCTATTTTGATAAAGAAGGCACAGCAGTAGAAATCTCTTACATCGAGGGAAATGCAGTAGAAACTAGATGCACAATGGGAGTTGGAACAGCTGCAGCTCACTGGGCACTTCACACTGACTCCACACCTTACCTGCTCATAAGAATTTGGTGGTTAGGCTGGCACAATGGTTCATGCACTTTGCGAAGCCAAGACTGGTGGATCACCTGAGGTCGGGAGTTCGAGACCAATTTGGCCAATGTGGTGAAACCCCATCTCTACTAAAAATATAAAAATTAGCCATGCGTAGTGGTGGGCGCCTATAATCCTAGCTGCTCGAGAGGCTGAAACATGAGAATCGCTTGAACCCGGGAGGTGGAGGTTGCAGTGAGCTGAGATCACACCACTGCACTCCAGTCTGGGCAACAAAGCAAGACTCTGTCTCAAAAAAAGAGAAAAAAAAAAAGATTTAGTCGTTTAATTTTCTGCCAAGTTTGTTCCTGATGGTTCAGGACCAACTGGGTAGGCCAGGATCCAGAGACAGTTCTTTGATCTCTGCAGTGGAGTGGGGCTGGAGCAGGCAGGTGCCAGCTTGAAGGGGCCCTTCAGGAAGTGTTTTATCAACACCAGATAATGATTGGAAGCCTATCAAAGCTCCTCCAATCAAACACGTTCACATTTTTATTCCAAAATTATAATTCTTTATAAAGTGAGTATTAATTTTGAAAAGTCCTCATCTATCTTTTTCACTAAATAATGGAAGAAGTAAAATGGTTAAATAAAAAGATGCTATGGCAATCATTTCTTTTGCTACCTTCCTTTGGGTTTCTGATGTGGCCACTTTTGTAAAATGTTCACAGCCAGGTGCCATGACTCACGCCTATAATCCCAGCACTTTGGAAGGCTGAGGAAGGCAAATCAGTTGAGATCAGGAGTTCAAGTCCAGCCTGGGCAACATGGCAAAACTCTGCCTCTACTAAAAATAAAAAAATTAGCCAGGCATGGTGGAACATGCCTGCAAACCCAGTTACTTGGGGAGGGGGGCCTGAGGTAGGAGAATCACTTAAACCCAGGAGGCGGAGGTTGCAGTGAGTCGAGATCAGGCCACTGTACTCCAGCATAGGTGACAGAGTGAGACTCCATCTCAGGAAAAAAAAAAGAAGAAGAAGAAAAACGTTCACAAACTTCCCAAGTTATTATATAACTATTGTGCTTCAACAATCACTTGTTCAGCAGTTTCCTGTGCAAACCTTGATTTTTAATTATTATAACTACCATTTATGGGGCATTAACTGTGTTCCCGCACTCTGTTAAGCTACATCCATAAAAGTAATAATAATAATTGGTCTTTTGGTGCAGATTTAAAAGAGATTGCTCCCCATCATAAATAAGAACAATAAGCAGAGAATAGCTCAAAGGAATTAGTCATAGTCCCAGCTGGTAGATATCATCATGCCAAAGTATGTCAGAGACAGGAAATGCCACAAGGTTAAGAAGACTACAAAGTACAAAGATGACTATAATTACTCACCTTTAACTGAATAGTATAATTGAATCACATAATTCATTTCCATTATCTGAGTTCCTGGCTTAGGCTCTTTGAGTACCACGAGTCAGGAATGACTGTGCTCCACTTCACCCTTTGGTAGTCAAAGACTGCCGGGAGGTCCAGGATTGTGGTATTCAGTGTTACAAACATAAGGCTCTCCTGCCCACCCCAGGAGCCACCACCCCAGGAGCCAGCTATCTCAAGAAATATGAAGGCTCTGACATTGCAAACTAGACTAGGACAAGCCTTTGACTTCTCTGGGTTGTGAGGAATTTTAGAAAATAACTGAAAAGCGACCTTTTTTAGGATGATATACTTAAGTAGAGTCCTGTAACAGGAAGAACATGGCATTTGGCAATAGGAAATCTGGATTCCATTCACAACTAACTGGTTTTGGATTTTAGCAAGGTCACCCAGTCTCTCAGATTCCTGTCTGAAATAGCGTGTCTTGCAGGTCACTTGCAAGGATTATGTGAGATGCTGCATATGAAGGCACTTGCAGGCCTTAGCATTTACAGAAGGAAAAAGACATCATTAACACACATATTCCACCTTCCATGCTAAGTGTAGGCTAATAACCACAGTTTTTCTGAGCAACAGATCGTATTAAATTTAAAAATCATATTCAGCCCTGCATGGTAGCTCATACTTGTAATTCCAGTGCTTTGGGAGGCCAAGGCAGGAGGATCACTTTAGGCCAAGAGCTTGAGACCAGCCTGGGCAACACAGCAAGACCCTCATCTCTACAAAAATTAAAATATTAGCGAGGCACAGAGGCATGTGCCTCTAGTCCCAGCTACTTGAGAGGCTGAGACAGGAGAATCACTTGTGCCCAGGAGTTTGAGGCTGCAGTGAACTACGATCACACCCCTGCACTCCAGCCTGGAAGGCAGAGCAAGACCCTGTCTCCAAAAAAAAAATTAATTTCAAAACATACTTTATTGTAACAATTATTTCAGGCAAAGCAATCTTCCTGGTTTTTTTAATTGTCCTTTATGAGAAATGGTTTAGTCATCTTGCTTCATACAATCTGCTTTTAATCTTTCTCTCATATTCCGCTGGGCCAAATAGAAACTGGGAGAAGTTAGGCAAGCAGAGGAAGGCTAGGCCAGATTCTTGCATTGTTTCAGCTCCACAGAGAGCTCTAAGAATGACGCAGACTTAGGATACAGGGTGTGGGAATGAAGACAAGCAAGGGAGGGAGGGTATTTCCAACTCTGAGAAAATATGCCTCGCCAGAAAACAAAGCCTCAGGCCTCAGATTCCAGAAAGGCACCGATTAGCGACAGCCTGAGCCCACTGGCAGCCCAACCCTCACCTGCACTGCTCTTTCGCAAGAGCCCTGTTGGAAAGCCCACCAGTTGGGCCACAGAACTTGGTGCATTTCGCTGCAGCTTTGTGGCTCGGAGGGCAATATCATTTGTGGCCTGGAGGGCAGTATCAACACCAGAAGAGCATGTTGACTTAGGTGTGGCAAGGCTGGTTTCATGTCATCGATTAGGAAGCCATTTGCTCACCCTGTCGACCACTCTAGCCGTCTCTTTGCTTTGGTATTTGTGTGCCTTAACATTTTGAGCTCATTGGTTTGTGTGGCTGAAGGGGGATAAGTTGCAGTGCATGTTTGTAGGAGGGTTCTCTCAATAGATTCTTTCAGATAATCTACACTCATCCCTTGACATCTGAGGGAGATTGGTTTCAGGACTCCCCACAGATATCAAGACTCACAGATGCCCAAGTCTTTGACATAAAATGATACAATATTTGCATATAACCTATGCACATCCTCCCAATATACTTTATTTTTGTTTATTTTATTTATTTATTTATTTATTTGAGATGGAGCCTCACTCTGTCACCCAGGCTGGAGTGCAATGGTGCGATCTTGGCTCATGAAAACCTCCACCTCCCAGGTTCAAGCGATTCTCCTGCCTCAGCCTCTGGAATAGCTGGGATTACAGGCGTGCACTACCATGCCCAGCTAATTTTTGCATTTTTAGTAGGGACAGGGTTTCACCATGTTGGCAAGGATATTCGAACTCCTGACCTCAGGTGATCCACCAGCCTCAGCCTCCCAAAGTGCTCGGATTACAGGCGTGAGCCACCTCACTTGGCTCTTCCAGTATATTTTAAATCATCTCTAAATTACTTATGATACCCAGTACAATGTAAATGCTATGTAAATCATTGTTATACTATGTTGGTTAGTGAATGATGACAAGGAAAAACAAATCTATACCTATTTAGTACAGAGGCAATTTTTTTTCAAATATTTTCCATCCATGATGGTTGAATCCTTGGCTGCAGAACCCATGAATACAAAGGACCAATTGTACTTCAAATCAAATTATCCATTTTTAATATAAAACAAACTTTTCAATGGGAAGTAACAGACCATTAGCTAAATTTTGTGTCTGGTCCTACCAAACTTCTGCCTGCAAGACTTTCAGACTACCTTTACATTTTCTGATTTCCACTTTGCTTTGATACTATGAAAATTTCCTTGCCTGGGAATATATATCATACAAAGGGAAAGTCAGTCAAGAGATCAGTGAATATTAATTCTCTGTCATTATTTGTTCAACACTATGTGCCCAACACAGATGCCTCAGGAGTTAAACAGAGGCGTGCATATGCTTGGCTTCAGACACTGTGTCCCCAACCTCCTCCCCTTCTTCATCAGGGGGCAAGAGAGAGCCACAGACAGCAAGCCACACACCTTTGCCCAGCAGTGACATGAGCGAGCCCCCTGCCCAGAGAAGACCAACCTCATCATTACAACCATTTTGGAGAGTCTTGCTGAAAGGCTGGGCACTTTGGAGAGAAGCACGGCCTCAGTGAGGGACCACCTTGCCTGTGTTTCAGTCCTGGCCTTGCTGCTTGCTGGCTATTCCTCTCAGGCAAGTTTCCAATCTGTCAGAGCCTCAGCTTCTTCATTTGTAAAATGGGGATAAACGTGGTACCTATTTCGTGATATGATTGTGAAATGTCACTGATTTAATACATGTGAAGCAAGTAAAACAGTGCCTAAGTTATAGGAAATTCTTATTATATGAAAAATACACTACTCAACAATTACACCAAAAAAAAATCTTTTTTCCTCCTAATATCTCTAACCAAAAGGACTAAAACTCAAAGAGGCAGTAATTGAGAAAAATAGAACTTCTGTGCTCACAGAAATACTCAACATGGTAGCCACAATCCTAAAACTGTGTGTAACAGAAGTAAACCCAGATAGAAATAGCCTTGTTAAGGCAGAGTTCTACAAAGGAGATCCCTGGATTTTCATGCTCTGAGCCCTGATATTGACTTTCAACATCTTGGTGGGTCTACCAAATCAGGCACCTCAATACAAGATTACCTAAGAGTTCCTTAACTCACAACCTGTGAGGACAACAAAAGATTTTCTTAGGAACAAAAGAACTCACTCTCCATGAGAATTATGCACAGTTTACTCTGCATGGGTACCATGTATGTGCGCATCTTAAATAAACATAAAGGTTATACAACTGCTTTTGATCTCAGTTTTAATTTCTCTTTAGCACAAAACCAGTCGTAACCTCTTCCCTTGTGATAAACAAGACTGATGGGATGTGGAGCCTCATTTGTGTTTCTTGAGTTGTTCAGGCGATGCCTCTCAGTGTGCCCTGCCGGCTTCACAGCCCTTGTTTCCAACCACAAGTAGTCCTTAGTCTTTGTAGCTTGCTAACCCCAGGAGTGACGGCATAGTGTTATTGCTTCTACTCCCAGTAACCACTCTCCGTCTGTCTTATTGTATTGTCCAGCAAATGGAAGGTGTGGCTGCTAAACCCCTTTTTTGTCAGAAAAAACCACTTCCTGGTTAACGTGAGAGCTAAAAGTGACTCTCGTCATGCAAAAATATGGGTCTGGGCTGGGCACAGTGGTTCATGCCTGTAATCCCAGCACTTTGGGAGGCCAAGGCAGGCAGATCACTTGAGGTCAGGAGTTCGAGGCCAGCCTGACCAACATGGTGAAACCCCATCTCTACTAAAAATACAAAAATTAAAGCCATGGTGGCGGGCACCTATAATCCCAGCTACTCGGGAGGCTGAGGCAGGAGAATCATTTGAACCCCGGAGGCAGAGGTTGCAGTGAGCCAAGATCGCATCACTGCACTCCAGTCAGGGCAACAGAGTGAGACACCATCTCAAAAAAATATATACACACACGCGCACATGCACACACATGTGCGCACGCACACACACACACACACAGGTGCCATGACGCTTTCTCTGAAATTCAAAGATTCTTCTGGCCACAGGAACAGAAAGTCACTGTTTGATTTTTGGGGACCCAATATTGTATGAGCGGCTTTCATTTCAGGCAAAGTCTCTACCAGCTTTTTCCTTTCCATTCTTACTGAAAAAAAAAGTCGCTCCTAGATATTTGCTCGAGATTCTCTGCTGGAACCAGACCATGCCCAAGCTCTCCAAAGAGCCTCTGTGAAGCCCAGGCTTTCCAGTTTTGAAGATCCTTGACCTTGAGGCAGTCTTCCTACCCATAGATTTGGCGAATGTGGGAGGCAAGTTGAGAAATTTTATTTAAAAGCAATATTAGTGTTGAACCTTGACTACTTGCCCTGAACAAGTTTGCCACTAAAAACAGCAACATTGGAGCTCCACCCTCAAGCTCGAGGCCCCAAGCCAAGCAGCCTTCTCATCCCCTATTTTTCATGTAGGATCTGTGTTTGTTCCCACACAAGTAATTCCCCAGAAGCCTGTGTAGCAGAAATGCGGATGATGTAGTAGTTCTTCACGTTGGGGGAACATAAAGGTGTTTAACCCATTCTCTAGAACAAGTATACATCACAAAATTTGGATGAAATTTTGAAAAGCTTCATACTCCTCACCTCTGCAGTCTTCCTTGATCTTTAAGAAGTCTGTGGGACCTGAACCACAGATGGAAGTCAGGGTCGAGGACATAGGGAAAGTGTTTACTTCCCCAGGGAGAATGGGAAGCTCGCCCCCACCTGCAGGGCAACAAAAGTCTGTCACTCTGTCTTTCATACTTGGTTGATTGTTCCTTGGAACTAACTATGAAAGGACTCAGCTCAAGTAGCAGTGGATTGGGTGCCCGAGAGTTTCAGGAAAAGCGCCATCTCCAAGATCCTTCTCAGGGACTTGCAAGGAGGAGAGGAAACCTCAAGCCTCTGCTGCCCAGCACAGAAGGCTTAAGCTGCAAATGCTGGAAACTCACCTTCAGGCCATCAGTCGGATTTTTGTGAAACACATACTCTGCCTCTAGCTGGAACTAGGTGCTATGGGAAAAGGGGCATTTCCCAAAACTGCATAAGACAAGGTCACTATCTTGAGTAGATAAATCCCTTTGGTGTCTGCAGAACAAACACACATCATTTCAAAAAACAAAGAGCCAAACTGTGTGGTCAGAGGTCCATCATGGTCTAAATCCAGGCTATATTCTACAGGCAAGTGTCCCACAGGTGTATAGGGCTGAGAGAGCAGAAAGGTTTCCCGGAGAAGGTGGAGCTTGAGCTGGGCTTATTTTATGTTTCCCTCTGACTACTGTTGTCTTCAAAGAGCACTTTCTTCTACCCCACCTCCACCTTAATCCTCTAGAATCTGCTTCTCAAATATTGTCTTAGCAACCTGTTTACTGATTAACACTAACAAGCCAAACAGGCCAGCATCAGTGCTGCCGCCAGAACTCCGACCTCTGGCTCTGGGCTGCTTTTCTAACATCTAAGAGTGTCAAGGTCAGAGGGACTCCAGAGGTCACCCCGTCCAAATTCCCTTCCACTCCTTAGGAAAGAGACATCTGGGGACAGGTTCTGCAGACTCCCTAGAAAAGCAAACCTAGTGACTGTGGAAATCTGGCCGACAAAATCAGCCTCAAAGAAGCAGAAGCTGTTAGGACACAAAACACACCTGAACAATCTCACTGGTATGAATAAACGCAATCACCTCAGAGACGCAGGCATCATCACGCCAAATTGCGAAATTAAGGCCATGCATTGAATTAACCCTCAAGCCAACCCCAAATCACCAGACCAACTCTATTGTAGTTATCAAGCTGAAATCTCCAACTTGGTATGAAAGTTTGACAGTTTGTACCCAAGCGATCTTAGCCCAACTTAGAACTCCTAGAGAGCAAGGACTGATCCTCATTTATCTGTGCATCTCAAAGCCTAGTGCAACGCCTGATATTTAATAGACAGCTTAATATGACTTTGTCGAACTGAGCTGCATTGTACTGAATGATACAGAATTCATTATCATGAGTGAGAGCAATACAAACAACAGGAAATGTGAGTGGCTAGAAAGAAATAAAAAGAGGCGCGGCGGCTCACGCCTCTAATCCCAGCACTTTGAGAGGCCGAAGTGGGTGGATTGTTTGAGCCCAGGAGTTCAAGACCAGCCTGGGCAATATAGCGAGGCCTCCGTCTCTACAAAAAATGCAAAAATTAACTAGGTATGGTGGCATGCGCCTGTAGTCCCAGCTATTCAGGAGGCTGACTGAGGTGGAAAGATCATCTGAGCTGAGGAAGTCAAGGCTTCATTCAGTGGGCAGTAATCTCACTGCACTCCAGCCTGAGCGACAGAGTGAGACACTGTCTCAGGAAATAAAAAATTAAAAAAAAAAGGAAACCGACTCCCCTCTTCAATTCCCCAGTCACCCTCAGGATCTCCCAATCCAGAAATAAATATCCATTCATAAGTACAGTGATGTTTATTCCACTTAGAAATAATATTCATAATGGCCAACGTATACTAAGAGCTCCATAAATAGCACGCACAATGCTCAGTTTCCTACACTGAATCCTCATAACAGTCCTATGAAGTAGGTTCTCTGATGATCTCCATCTTGCAGGTGAAGAAACTGAGTCAGAATTACAATTGGTAAGTCTAGAAATAAGATTCAGTTTTGTGGAAGTAGAAATTGGACTGGGTTTCAAAGGATGGGTAAGACTTTGACATCAATGTTTAGGTAGGAAAAAACAGCAATGTGAAATAACACTGTCAGAGAGGCATGAAGAGGACCAGGACGGAGCACGTCACAGCAGCCAAGAGGAGGTGGGGCTTCAGAGAGAACTCACAGAGTTTCAATGGCAGCAGAGAGGTAAACTGGATAAGGGCTGGACTTTCCATCTAACTTAGCAACTAGGTCAGATTTGACCTTGGCAAGAGAAACTGTAAGTGGAGTATCTGGGATGGAAGTCAGATTGCAACAGCCAGAACAGGAATGAGAGTTGGAGGCCCCCAGGGGAGACCACTTGGTGGACATAGCCCAAGTGCTGGGTGCAGAATCCAGGAAGATTCTTTAGGTTGAGACAAACTTGTGTTTGATCGCAGGTAAGGAAGCAGGAGCCAGTGAAGTGAGAGAGGTTGGGGAATGCAAGAGAAAGAGGGATGGTAAAGATTAGGGGGCATGATTTGCCTTAGAAAAAAAGAGGAAGGAACATGTACACAAAACATCCTGCACCTGGGCAAGCTTCCACTTCCTGCATCCTATGCACAATTTTTTTAATAGGCTTTTTTTTTTGAGACAGAGTCTCACTCTGTCACCCAGGCTGGAGTACAGTGGTGCCATCTCAGCTCACTGCCACCTCCACCTCCCAGGTTCAAGCCATTCTCCCACCACCGCTTCCCAAGTAGCTGGGACTACAGGCATGAGCCACCACGCCCAGCTAATTTTTGTATTTTTAGTAGAGATGGGGGTTTCACCATATTGACCAGGCTGGTCTTGAACTCCTGACCTCAGGTGATCCACCTGCCTTGGCCTCCAAAGTGCAAGGATTTCAGGCATGAGCCACCTTGCTTGGCCTATACTTTACTTTTTACAGCAGTTTTAGGTTCACAGCAAAACTGATTGAAAGTGATAGAGATTTCTTATATATCCCTTGTCCCCACACATACATACCCTCCCCTATCAATATCCCCTACTCCCACCAGAGTGGTGCACTTGTTATCATTGATGAGCTTACGTTGACACATTATCAGCCAAAGTTGACAGTTTACATCATAGTTCACTCTTGGTATCATACATTCTATGGGTTTGAACAAATGTGTAATGACATGTAGCCATCATTATAGAATCATATAGAATAGTTTCACTAAGATAAAATCCTCAAACACCCAGAGTTTTGAGAAAAAAAATTAGGTTCATATTTTTGCTTTTTTGAAAAATGGCAAGGTAAGATGCATATTTGGTCATTTAAAAGTCTCAGATGCCTAGTTGGCTGCAGGAAGTGAGACACCAGCCTGGTGACATCTGGTCCCGGTTCTGTGAAGCTGGAGTTCAGGGCATCCAAAATACTTCTGCTGAAGGAACAAGAGAGCATAGCCCACTGCCATCTGCCCACTGAGAGTTCCAGGATGGCAAAGAGAAAACAATTTATCTTTGGTATCCCCCCCTCAGGTCTCTCCTCCATTAAACAACTCCTAAATTAGGCCAGTTAATTACAGAACGTTATCATCTTATCCAGGAAAATAAAGCACCCTCAGGGATGAACAACTTGCTTATTCATTGAACATTTCTTAAGTACCTACTATATGCCAGACTATATCAATTTGACACATAATGATTCACCCCAAAGGAACAAATATTTATTATTTCTCACACTTCTGTATACCCAGGTAAAAATCAAGGATTCTGATGAAGGAATAGTGGAGACCCAAA
Source organism: Cacajao melanocephalus (assembly GCA_963573385.1). Taxonomy (NCBI): domain Eukaryota; kingdom Metazoa; phylum Chordata; class Mammalia; order Primates; family Pitheciidae; genus Cacajao; species Cacajao melanocephalus. Next base: position 12,061 of record CAUYLG010036293.1, read on the forward strand.
AATGCACCAGAATGGCTGTTTCTGCATAAGGAGCTTGGAGAAGACTCTCAAAAAAGAAGCAACTGATGGAGGTTTCAGACATGGGATAGAAGTTCATCAGGCAGCCGGGTGCAGTGGCTCACGCTGATAATCCCAGTGCTTTGGGAGGCTGAGGTGGGAGGATCATTTGGGGTCAGGAGTTCAAGATCAGCCTGACCAACATGGTGAAACCCAGTCTCTACCAAAAATACAAACATTAGCAGGGGTGGTGGTGGGCACCTGTAATCACAGCTACTCAGGAGGCTGAGACAGGAGAATTGCTTGAACCCAGGAGGTGGAGATTGCAGTGAGCCGAGATCACACCCTTCATGCCATTGCACTCCAGTGTAGGTGACAGAGTCAGACTCTGTATCAAAGGAAAAAAAAAAAAGAAGTTCATCAGGCAAAAAGGGAACCAAGGTGATGCAGAGCAATGTGAAACAACAGGATGCATTTGATAAATGTCCAGGAAACCAGCACGGCTAGAGACTAGAGTGAGGTGGAGGCCAACAGGAGATGACAATGGAAAGGCTGTCATCAGACCCTGAAGGATGGTGGGCTGCACAGATAAACCTGAACTCCATCCCATGCGCAGTAGGGAGCTGGGGAAGGATTTTAAGCAAGGGAGTCGCCTAATCTAATTTGGGGGTTTCTGTTGTTTTGTTTCGTGTTTGTTTTTGTTTTGAGATGGGTCTTGCTCTGTGACCCAGGCTGCAGTGCAGTGGGGCAATCATAGCTTACTGCAGTTTCAAACTCCTGGGCTCCAGTTATCCTCCTGCATGAGTCTTCTGAGTAGTTGGGACTACATGTTACAAGAAAAGGGTCCCAATCCAGACCCCAAGAGAGGGTTCTTGAATCTTGCACAAGAAAGAATTCAGGGAGAGTTTGTAAAGCGAAAGCAAGTTTATTAGGAAAGTAAAGGAATGAAAGAATGGCTACTCCACAGACAGAGCAGCCCTGAGGGTTGCTGGTTGACCATTTTTATGGTTATTTCTTGATGATATGCTAAACAAGGGGTGGATTATTCATGCTTCCCCTTTCTAGACCATATAGGGTAACTTCCTGATGTTGTCACAGCATTTGTAAACTGTCATGGTGCTGGTGGGAGTGTAGCAATGAGGGTGACCAGAGGTCACTCTCCTGGCCATCTTGGTCTTGGTTTTAGCCAGCTTTTTTACTGCAATCTGTTTTATCCGAAAAGTCTTTATGACCTGTATTTTGTGCCGACCTCCTATCTCATCCTGTGATTTAGAATGCCTTAAATATCAGGGAATGCAGCCCAGTAGATCTCAGCCTCATTTTACCCAGCTCCTATTCAAGATTACCCCAGCTAGTCTCAAACTCTTGGCCCCAAACGATCATTTCAGCTCGTCTTCCCAAAGTGCTGGGATTACAGGAGTGAACCACTGTGCCTGGTCTAATTTGTTTTTAAAAGGTTGCTCTGGTAATTAATATGGAAAGGCTGGTTTGGAAATTGGTATACAGAGAAGATAGGGACTTAGTGAGGAAGATGGCTACCTCAGGGCGAACAAAGCAAAGGCGACCAAATTAAGCCAAAGAAATGGAGGGAAGGAGACATTTTTGAGAGCTATTTCAAAGTAGACTTGACAATTGGATGCAAAAAGTCAGACAGGGAGAGAGAAAGATAAAGATGATTCCCAGATTTGGGGCTGGCGTCATGGAAACTAGTCAGGGTGGAAATTGCAAAAAGTGGAGCCAGTCTGAATTAACAGTGATCAATTTGTGGAGCCTCTGGAACAACCCATTCGATGGGTTGTATCCATCGGTTTGGAGCTCAAAAAAGAAAGTTCTAGGGTGGGGAGGTGGATTTGCAAGCTGTCAGCATATGTGCTATTGCAGGGATATTAAAAAGAATAGAGATCTTAATCGTGAATCATCCCAGCTGGCAAAAAAAAAAAAAGAGAAGAAAAAAGTAATTTCTTTTTAAAAAATGAACAATCATTTTCAAATTATTTTCTCTCGCAACAAAGAAATTAGCCAAGGTTTTGTTTCAAGACCAAACACAAAAGGGAAAGCAATCGGCTTTCTACATGAATGCAATGGGTAATTCACGAGGCTCTGAAAAATACAGCTGCAGTTTTGCCAATAATTTCCTGTGCCTGCGTAAACAGTACCATATTCTCTGAAGCTTTTCCCCCTTCAAAAAGGTAAACTTTGCATTGCCAATAAGTAGGGGCAGAACAATGTACTCAGCCTCCAAATTCTTTCTGGGTAAGACCAAGTACTTTTACAAAGGACTTCGGATATTCAATGAATGGTTACTCCCATCTAGCCTGAAGAACTGGGTTAGAAACATTGAAGTACAAATGACCAAATACAGTTAGCAATTATTACATAGCTGATGAAGACTGAGGAGGGGAGGGAAGATGGATGCTGGCAACAGATTTCTCACTGTATCATTTCCCTGCATTGTCCGTCAGAACTGTTTGCTACCATTTGAAGAATATTTTGCTACTCATGAGAAAAACAAAAAAAGTAAGTTTGCCACCAAGTAAATTTGGAGAATGCTGGCTACTCAGTCCACTCGGAGGATCACAATAGTGAAGGAACTTGTTTACCTTTAAGTCAGTGTTTCCCCCGGATTCATTTGGCTGAGGAAACGTCTTTTCACGGAGTTCTTATTAAGGTCTTTTGAAACACCAACATACACTTTGGGGAACAGCGTCTCCAGGGCATTCGGCAGCCGCAAATCTCTGCAGAATGTTACCAGCGCTCCCCACTAGTCTTTTCTAGCGGGGCTAACGTGGTATTTGCAAAAAGAGGCAGCACATTATCCCTTCCCCACAGACCCAGGGACAGGATCTCAGCTCTGGGCGATCACTCCCAATTTAAATTCTAAATTTGAGTGGTCAAAAACAGCTGCTTCCCCTCCCCAGACCTGCTCAGTTTTCCTATTGAAGAGGAAATCTACCATTTCCTCCCCAAGCAGCGCCTCTGAGCCCAAAGGAGGTTTTGGTGGAGTGGACCTTTGACCTGCTGAATTGGGGGTCTGTCTTTGGGAATTTTCCCCCCGCCCCCGAGCAGAGGAAAACCTCCTCTTAGAAAAGATTCTTTGTCCTGGATCAGCGCACCTCTAGGGAAAACCCCAAAATGAACACAGTCAGATTTTTGTAGCCTTATTTTCTATTCTATTCTGTAAGGTCAATAGGAAGCACTTTTTCTTTTTCCTCCCCACCTCCCAACAAAATCCCATTCAGGAAAAGTAAAAATGTTTATGACAACATATTTCTTTGAGATATTATACCCTATTTTAAATCAGGAAATTCAACATCTGCATCTGCTCTTGAGGATTCTCTTTTTTATTTCCTCGTCACCAAAGATTTTCTTTTTGGCTAGCATGTCAGACACTATAAATCTGCATGCACTGTAACTTCTGAAGATGATGTTGCACCTTTGAAGTAACGCTGTGTAAAATGAGACCTGTGGTGCTAAGGCAAAGTGCTTAGGAAAAATGGGAAGGCAGAGGGAAGGAGGAAGTGAGTGTCGATGGGCATCAAGCTTCACCTATGACAAACAAGTAAGTAAGCAAATCAACCATTGCGTGGACCTTATTAGGATATTTCTAACAGCTGGAGAAGTAGGCAGAGCGAAGTAGGGGGAAGAAGTGTGCCAGTGAATCAGAGACTGGGCCTGTGATGGAGGCGAGGGGTGTCATTATACGAATAACTGACTTTTCATTTTCACTCATAACGTATAGAATAGTTAGACTGGAACATTCTAATTGCATCACTTCTCGCATAGCTATAGTGGGGGCAAGGAATAATCCTTAATCTTTCTTCTGGGGTCTTTAACTTATTCCTTCAACTTCTCTCATATTATCCACCAAGTGCCCAGGCCCAAATGCCTTTTCCCAAAACTTCATGGATAACCCAACCACTGGAGGTATCCTAGTGGAAGAAGGAAAGTTGACAAGTTGCTATGCTTAGGAAGCTCTTTCTCAAGAGCACATACAAGTGTATAGGACTTATGTCAGTTAGGCTTGCTCTCAGCTGCAATTAACCAATAAAGTGGCTTAAATAAATAGGAGGAAATCTAGAAGGAGGCTGGTTTCAGTTCAGTATCTCGCCAATGGCAGACTGATGTCTGCAACTTCTACAGCAGACCCTTTCAGTGATAAGATGATTATCTCAGTTTTGCAGACATCACATCTACATTGAATCTTTCTTCTTGGGTTTAAGAAGGAGAGAACAGATTCAGTGTTGCTTTCCTTTTTATTAGGAAAAAATATATATATTTTTCAGAAGCCTCTGGCAAGCTTTGACTTGTAACTCTTTGTTTAAAATCATGTGACATGGACATGCCTGGCTTCAAGGGAGGCTAAAAAAGAGGGTATTGAGCTATTCCCACCTATAAAATGGAGGCAACAAGAAGATTGAGTAGGTCTGATGACTTGGTCGATAATATACATCTGCCACGGGATTATCATTTTGGGATGATCATTCCTGAAATTAGGTCAGAGACCCCATGATGAAATTAGTAAAGTCACATTCTGTACATCACTCACTGCACTCGACCACGTACAGCTGAGCTATCGTGTGAGTGAGTTCATGTTAAGCAATAACTTTATGCAATAACTTTGTTCCCATTTTAAATAAAAGCTTTTAAATTAGTTCAATTTTTTTTCAGGACCACTCATGTCTTCCAAAAACCCTCAGATTTCTTTGGTTTATATCAAAGTCCTATCTAATTTGCTCCCAAGAGGAAACCTACCACAATAGTAAAGTTGTATATTTCCACAGGGATTTTCCCTAAACTGTTAATGAGTTGTGACTTCCTTATATGTGCATGCAGACGAAACTGGTGCACTCCAAGCAGGTAGACAGAATTTGAACCAGATGGTTCAAGGAAAGAAAACTGGATTAGCAGATCATTTCAGACACCTCCATGTGTTGACTGAAATCCATAAGGGGAATGACAAAACATGTATCTTATTTTCTCAACAAACTGTGCGCCATATTGAATGTTAAACATTAAATTGAGAGAGGAGTAGAGCAAGCTCTGTTTTTTCTTTCTTTGTCATTAGAACCATAAGCTTAGTTTTGCCTCATTAATGTACCTAGAGAGATTTAAAAAAAAAATCAAGCATGGCTCCTTCATAAACTCAGACCACTGAAGCACCCTGTGGTAATCCTGTAGCAGTGGTATTTGAATAAATTGGAGGTGGCAATGGTGTGTCTCATTTCCACGAGTTCCTGGTATGGAGAGCAAATCTCATTTTGCTTGATTTTCAAGTTTAAACAGTAAACCATCCCTACCCTTAAGCCACCTTCATTGAAACTGCAGCCAATGCAAATTAAGGCACTTTCCAGCACTCACGCCCCCTCAGCCTCCTGCCAGTTTAATTAAAGCCAAATTTGATTGGGGAGTAAACTGGCATTTACGAGTCAGGAGAAAATCTGGTTCCAGTAATTAAAGGGATTTTCTAAATCTTGTCCTCCATGTTAGAACACTAGTTTTAATAGTTAATTAAAGACTCTTTAACCATCCTTTGAAAGAAATTTGAAAAAGAAAAGATTAGGGACCTGCCACACAGATACTACAGACAACAGAAACGGAAATTCTTTGTTAAACCCTTTAGGGGAAACTAAGGTCTTCCTCTACTTAAAATGCTTTGGGCTTGCAGAATTTATTTTCTCTTAATAAAAGGAGTTACTTTGCCTTTGTATTGTTGAGTGTAGCCCTGTAAATTTCACAGCTATTTCACAAACAGAAGCTAGCTTGCAAGTCATCCACATACTACTGCCATTTCAGCTTGGGTAGGTTGGGAGAGCAGATGTCTTATTCCTTTGGTTTCCCAAGCTATGAGTAGTGCCAAAGAGCCAAACTCCTTAGACAGAGGTCTCCCAGGTACAAGGATGAGCAACATTCCTCCTGGAGATACCATGTGCCTCTCATATTCGAAATGGGTTTAAACTAGGTAAGTTGATCGGCCAACCAACATTTAACCAGCCCTGTGCTAGGTGCCAAGAGGGCACACAGGTGAATACGGTATAGTCCTTGATGCTCTGGACTTGAACCTAAAGAAGGAGACAATACACCTCCAGCCAATGCTAATTCCAGGCACGCAGAAATAGAAGGTACACCGGAAGTAGAAACAAAAGACAGGGACAGGGAGAGAGACTCTGAACAAGAAGCCCTCCCTCCTGGAGGAGTGAGTGAAACTGTTCCTCAATAGGTGGAAAAAGCAGACAGCGGCAGATTAATATTCCCAGAGAGAGAGAACAAAGACGCAGTGACAAGAGTCTGTAGATGCCTGAAGCTGGAGCAAAGGGCTCCTGGGAACAGGAGTTGAGAAGAGGGGAAGAAAGCATGAGTTCAGCAAAGGCCATATTGTGGAGGAAACTTCCCACCCAGCTGTGAAGTTCATTTCCTAGTACAGAAGAAAGGTTTGGGAGATACGGAAATAGCTGACCGGGGACCAAAAAGAGACTTAGGCAAAAGACCAATTCAGATGTCACTGCTCAATGCTGTGGCAGTGTTACAGGAAAGGGGTCCCAATCCAGACCCCAAGAGAGGGTTCCTGGATCTTGTGCTAGAATGAATTATCAGGGTGAGTCCATACAGTACAGTGAAAGCAAGTTTTTTAAGAAAGCAAAGGAATAGGCCGGGCACAGTGGCTCACACCTGTAATCCCAGCACTTTGGGAGGCTCAGGTATGTGGATCACTTGAGGTCAGAAGTTCGAGACCAGCCTGGCCAACATGATGAAACCCCAACTCTACCAAAAATATACAAAATTAGCCAGGTGTGGTGGTGCGTGCCTGTAATCCCAGCTACTCGGGAGACAGGAGAATCACCTCAACCCAGGAGGCAGAGGTTGTAGTGAGCTGAGATCTTGCCACTGCACTCCAGCCTGGGTGACAGAGTGAGACTCTGTCTCAAAAAAAAAAAAAAGAAAAGAAAAGAAAAGAAGAAAGAAGGTAAAGGAATAAAAGAATAGCTACTCCATTGGCAGAGCAGACCCAAGAGCTGCTGGTTGCCCAATTTTATGTTTATTTCTTGATGATATGCTAAAGAAGGGGCGAATTATTCATGCCTCCCCTTTCTAGGCCATATAGGGCAACTTTCTGACGTTGCCATGGCATTTGTAAACTGTCATGGCACTGCTGGGCGTGTAGCAGTGAGGAAGACCAGAGCTCACTCTCATGGACATCTTGGTTTTGGTGGGTTTTGGCCGGCTTCTTTACTGCAACCTGTTTTATCAGCAAGGTCTTTATGACCTGTATCTTCTGCCAACCTCCTGACTCATCCTGTGACTTAGAATGCCTTAATTGTCTGGGAATGCAGCCCAGTAGGTCTTAGCCTCATTTTATCCATTCAAGATGGAGTTGCTCTGGTTCGCATGCCTCTGACAGCAGCAGCACCCAGAAGTAAGCTCTAAGGCAGCTGTCTTCAAATAGAGCTACTCACATCCCCGGGGTCCACAAAGACTTACAGAGAGCCACACACTAAGTGGATCATTCTAAGGGAATCAGTATCTAGATCCTCAACTTCTGTATGGTGTCTTTTCTAAAACAGCCTAATAACCCTAATCGTACTTGAAAAACAAAAGCCATACCCTTCACCTATTCCACATCTTTCTGTAGCAGGGTAATGATTCATTAAGGTTCTTTAACCCCACGGACTTCCTGTCTTTCCCTGTCATCTTGGCCCTTTCTGTTAGGATAAGCCTTGATCTTTTTTGGAGGTAATGAATTCAAAATAATCAACTGCCACACAGATTTGTGGCATTGATTATTTAATGTTCCTGGAATGTTTTCTACAATTACCAACGTTTTAAAAATAAAACCCACAGGTAAAAATTATATTTGAATTCTTTCTGATTTCGTGTTTTAGAAAGATATTTAAAATCTACTTTATCAAATCTATCATAAAATATTTATTTCCACGATAGTCAGTTCTAATCTTATTTAAAATTATAATATGCTTAATGTTTTCCACCTTTTATTAACAGAGAGTGAACTTCTTTAAATCCATGATGAAAAATTTTAGTTATTAACTTAAATATTCACAAGGGTACATGTAGTTTTTGAAAATTCTTTTGGGAGTACCCAAGCAAACCTGTTTGAAGAAACACAATTTCCTTGGAATGTCAGTAGGACTTTGGTAGGGAAACAGCATGGCAGAAGGGCAGTGGGCAGGTTTTGGTGGTAACTTACATTTGAGAAATGCTGAGCTTAAGTTGAACAGATCTTGGAATCCTTAAGATGCTCACAGACATTAAGATTCTTTTGAGAGGGGAATGTATAGTACTCAGTTTCTCCTGAGTTTTCACCATAGCAGAAGGGCAGCACCAAGGGGTAACTTGAGAGTGTCTTATACCTCCCCTCAGTAATCTCCATTTGCTGCAACCACTCCCCATAAAAATAAACTAAGTACAGCATCTACTATAAACATAAGCTTCAAGCAGTGGTGTGCTGGAATCTGCTCATACAGACTCACACCAATTTAGGCACAATTGACAATCAAGTTGTCTCTTCAGAAAAAAGTTCTGGATCAACATTTTTTTTTTTTAAGACAGAGCCTTGCTCTGTTGCCCAGGCTGGAGTGCAGGGTGCAATCTCGGCTCACTGCAACCTCCACCTCCCAGGCTCAAGAGATTCTTGTGCGGCAGCCATTCCAAGTAGCTGGGATTACAGGTATGCACTACCATGCCCAGCTAATTTTTGTATTTTTAGTAGAGACGGGGGTTTCCCCATGTTGGCCAGGCTGGTCTCGAGCTCCTGACCTCATGATCCACTCACCTCAGCCTCCCAAAGTGCTGGGATTACAGGCATGCGCCATCGTGCCTAGCCAACATTTCTTAATATAATTTTGTATGAATACACATCACTGCTGTTCATAGATCATTCCTGATTTGGGCTTTACAAGTGGCATATCGCCCTATATTCTCTGAATAGTTTGACTATTCAGTTTGACTATTTTTTACACCATACAGTGTGTAGAAAGAAGCCAGTCACCTAAAGGCAGAGGCAGAAGTTGAGACAAACCCCATGGTAAAGAACTTCTTCTTCCTGTATCATCAATTCATGCTACAGATCAAATCCTATTCTTTATGTATATATCACGTGGCATACCACCCCAACATGACCAGAATGCTTATGAATATTGTTTTTGCCCTTCTTGAACAAGACTCTAAAAGTATGTTTGGTTGTCCATATGATACCGCTAAAACACCACTCATTTAATTAATTCTCTGGAAAAACAAAAGATGTCTTTTCAATTCCAAAATTAATAAAATTTCTTATTTGAATTCAACTTAACAAGATCACCTATTGATTGACTGCATCTTTGACTTTTCAATTGAGCATTTTGCCTTTGTGTTTGCCAATGACATATGTCATTGTGCAAAATGGAAAGGCCATCTGGCAAGAACTGCTCTGCTAGATAAGGAAGAATGCTCGTATTCTTACAGCACTGATGCTCAATATTGAACTATGTTGAATGCTATAAAAATGAAAGCTTCTCCAACAAAAAATGTCCTTCAGAGGCAAGCTTTGTATCTCCCTGTCACATCTGTGCTTTCTCTGCCTGATGACGAGTGATTCTAACATAGCCTTCCCTTGCCCTCAGAGTTCCCACAGAGCAATGTAAAGGAATTGGATAATTCTCTTATGTAGGGTAAGCAACATATAATTTCAGAAATGAAATGGGAGCCTCTTTTTAAAAGGCAATGCAATTGCCTATGAACTTTCTTTTATTACAACATATCATTACGTTATTTTGTAATTACATATTTTCCAAGCCATCTGTGTTGTCTGCCTGACAGAGACCCCTCCAAGGGCAAGGACTGCATGTGTCTTATCTTCATATCCCCAACAGCACAGAGACGGACACAAAGTAGGCAGTCAGCAAGTATTTGTTAAATGAGTGAATGAAAAATGGAATGAATGGATTCAAGACTTGAATCTCTATCTTCTTCTGGACACAGTGGTCTGGTCAAGCCAAGTACCATCTTAACAGTATCTTTGGGTCAAACTGGTTATCATGACCTGTCTGCACAACAGTGTGACAGGCAACAACTGACATATGTCTGTCTTCGAAATTTGCTCTGCCCTATATTCTCTGAATAGTTAGACTAAAACATATTGCCCATTCCATTTTGGAGCTATTCTAGGTTTAGATTTCTTTTATACTTTGATATTTCAGTTTTCTATTTTCCAAATACTAAGTATTTAATTTTTCTGATGATGATGACTGTTTTTAAATTTACATTTCTCGGCCGTGTGCAGTGGCTCACACCTGTAATCCCAGCACTTTGGGAGGCCAAGGCAGAAGGATCACGAGGTGAGGAGTTCAGGACTAGCCTGGCCAACGTAGTGAAACCCTGTGTCTACTAAAAATACAAAAATTAGCCGGGCATGGTGGTGCTAACCTGTAATCCCAGCTACTCGGGAGGCTGAGGCAGGAGAATCGCTTGAACCTAGGAGGCGGAGGTTGCAGTGAGCCGAGATCGTGCCACTGCACTCCAGCCTGGGCAATAGAGGCAAGACTCCATCTCAAAAAAAAAAAATTTACATATTTCTCCCCTGTTTATCTTCCCTGCCACTTTTAAAACACTCCAATCCTTCCTGTCTATATTTTCTGTTATTGTTCCAGTTAAATTTCTTCTTTGGGAAATAAAAATATCTTTTGTTTCCTTTATTTCTTTCCTGTAATTTGTTCCCAAGGCCTCAAGTCTAAAAGCTGTCCTTGACCCTTGAACTTATACTGAGTTCCCACAGCCACTTCCTCAGCTGGCCTGCCTGGCGCTATCTCTAAAACATTCCTAGAATTGCTCCTTGCTGAGACTGAAACCCATGTGCTCACCTTCAGCTCAACTTATCTTGACTTCCAATTTTTCCATATATGGTCCTCATACCTCCCTATTGTCTGAAGGTCCACAGAGGAAATCTGCTCCACATCAAGAAGAATACCTATCACTTTCTTGGTTGTTCTCTTCTCCTCTGGCATTTTGGGACTTCCCTGGGCTAACTTCTATCTTCAAATCTGATATTGGTCTTCAAATTATTTCATCTGAGCCGGTGATCACATGTAGAGGCTTGCGTTTCATTTTGTTTTGTTTTTCCACTGGCTCTGCTACTCACATAATAAAAAGTTGGAGACGAGGTATTGAACTTGATTCAGTGAGCAGAAAGCAGGGATCTAAAATACTTGGCACATGTCCTATGTTGAGTGCAGCTCTAAGGATGGATGAGTCTAAAACCATAGCAAAGAATTTATTATTATGGATCTCTATTAGCACTACTATCACTTTACTGATGATCGTAATGGAGCTCATAATATTATAAAGAAATGCATTCGCAAATACGGAAGCTCAGAAAGACTCTAGTACGTGCTCTTTAAAGATTATCTGGACTGGGTGCAGTGGCTCACACCTGTAATCCCAGCACTTTGGGAAGCTGAGATGGGAGGATTGCTTGAGGCCAGGAGTTCAAGACTAGCCCGAACAACATAGCAAACCCCATTTGTACAATAACAACAATAATAATGTTTTTAAAAAGAAGAATTACCTGCCCGCAGTGCTACCTCCCTTCTCTAAACCATACTGTATTTTTTCATGACTATCAAACTACCCAGCGATGACTCGTTCTCTTACCATTTTCCGTGGATTAGCTTTGTCCCTGATGAAACCCATGGAAACAAGATACATGGAGTGCAGCTCTAAGGATGAATAAGTGTAAAACCATAGCAGAGAATGTATTATTATGGCTCTCTATTAGCAGTACTGTAATTTTACTGATGATAGCAATGGAGCTCATAATAATACAAAGAAATGCATTAGCATACATGGATGCTCAGAAAAGCTCTATCTTACTCCTACACTCTGCAGTACCAGCTTGAGGACAAGTAAGCTCACAAGAATATGTTTTGATTGGCGATAGAATTTCATCCTGATGACTTTCTTTATCATAGCGAATAAAGGATGGTTTATGGCTTCTAATAAGATTGCAAAGTTGAAAAAAATCACTAAGTGCAATTATATCACTAGGAAAGAATTGCTCTGAGCCTTCCCAAATCCCTGAATGCAGTCTCCAGCAATCCCTGGGCACTTACAGCTGAATTTCCTGCATATTTCCCTGCTTTGGTTAGTCTTCTGCCAGGGGAGTCGTTGCAGAATAGCACCGCATCTCTTTTCAACTTACCCGCCTTTCCTGACCACATTCCTCTCGGCCTCCTCACTTTTGTAGGTCAAACCCTGAAAATGCCACATTTATCAGAGACGATTGACTCAAAAGGCATAAAGACCCCCCACACCCACTCACTGCTGTACTAGCCTCGTGGTCCTCATTCCTCATCTCTGCTGCCAAAGGGAAGGAGAAATTCACATTTATTAGGCACCTGCTCTGGGCCAGGGACTCCTCGACTAGGTTGTTTTACTCACTCGTGTGTGTGTCTGTGTGTGTGTGTGTCTTCCCAACTCTTTCTCTCCTGCCTTTCTTATTCTTTTTGTACCTTTCTCTCTCTCCTTCTCTCTGCTAGAGGTAGATTTGGAACTGGTTTAAGTTTGAGGTGCTGGAAATGTACAAAAGGCCAGATTTTCATGCTGTAATTAGTGCCACCATGGCTAATTTTTTTTTTCCTTCTAGATAGGATTTTGCTCTGGAGTGGTGCATACCACCACATCTGGCTAATTTTTGTATTTTTTGTAGATATGGGGTTGTGCCATATCACCGAGGCTGGTCTCGAACTCCTGACCTCAAGTAATCTGCCCACCTTGGCCTCCCAAAGTGCTGGGATCACAGGCATGAGCCACTGCACCCAGCCATGGCCAGTTTCAAGTTGCAAGCATGGCCTCACTGAATGCAGAGTGAGATGTGCACATCCACTCCCATCAGCAGGGTGGAGCTGCCTCTGGTTTGGAGTAAGGGTAGGTAGCTCTGCAACTCCAAACTCTCTTTCCCCAGAGTTCTGTGAAACCAATTCATAAAGAATACATACAAATCTGGCTTCTTTGGGTGGGTGCAGGGGGTGCAGGGGAGCGCAGCAGCGCATCTTACTTTAATTTTTTTTTTTTCAGGAACGGTCTTGTTTTGTTGCCCAGGCTGAAGTACAGTGGTGCAATCATAGCTCACTGCAGCCTGGAACTCCTAGCCTCGAGTAATCCTCATGTCTCAGCCTCCTGAGTAGCTAGGACTTATAGGCATGCACCACTACCCCTGGTTAATTTTTCATGTTTTTTTTTTTATTTGGTTTAGGGTTTTTGTTTTTTGGTTTTTGGTTTTTTCAGATATAAGGTCTCACTATGTTTTTGCCCACACTAGTCCTAAACTCTTGGCTGCAAGCTATCCTCCCACCTTGGCCTTCCAAAGAGCTGGGATCACAGGCATGAGCCACCACGTCCAGGGTCTCTTGTTATACGTGGAGGATGAGTTATTTATCCACCACTGCCCAATGTTCATTGCAGGAAAAAGGCTGCTCAGCTTAGGAAAAGCATTTGCTCCAGCTTCTTTCATTTAAAGCATGCAAAGTACTTTTAGCAAATGGCACTTAATAAAAAATAAATGGTACCTTGAGACCATTCATGCAGAGGACTTCCTGACAATGACTGGAAGTGCCAACTAGCCCATGAGCTAATTATCCTGTAAATTCCCTTTTTTTCTCCAGTGTGGAGGTGAGATCTAATCTGAAAGATTAAAATCTTTGCATGATTACAGTATGTGGTAATTGTTAAGCTCTGCAGTTACATGCTCAATAGCTACTAAGTAAGTACAAAGAATTACAAGGTGATTTGTGCCTGTAAGATAAATTCCAAGAATTTTGCTTTCAAAAAGGCAGGGAAATGGAGGTGGCAGAATAACAGATGTGCTAAGTGAGGTGATTTATTGTGTACTTTGGGAAAGAGAGACTTCGGGGTCTCAGGATTCACAGACAGGCCAAATCATAGAATGCCTTCACATGCATTCCTTAGGTTGTGCTATACTTTACATGAAAGCCCCACTCAAGTGGATGAAGTTATCTAAGGAGTATTTAGATTGTACTTTGGGAAGGGTTCCAAATGTCTGCTATTCTCATAGTAGAGGAAACCACCAAAGTATATTTCCAACAACCTCAAGCACAAAAAATCAAGTCCAATCTTCTTCAACTCAGTGCCAGAGAAATAATATGATTTTACACACACACACACACACACACACGCACAGAGGTGTGTGTGTCTGGAATAAAAAACAATAAAAAATTTAAAGAAGAAAGAAAAATAATAAAGCTTTTAGTAGTTATATTTCCAACTCTACCACTACGTGATTTTGTGCCAACAATTCTTTGGTAGATCTTAGTAATTCTTTAGTAGACTTAGCAGATCACACCGGAAAATTCATTCATTAAACAAATATTTATTTAGCACCAGGGCATACCAGGCTCCTGTTCGTGGTACTGGGGACATGATGATTTAAAAAAAAAATAGATTAAGACCTCTGCTCTCTTTGAGTTCAGAGTCGAGCAGGAAGAACATTTTAAAAATAAGTATTAACCTGGGCATGGTGGCACACGCCTGTGGTCCCAGCTACTCCAGAGGCTGAAGTGGGAGGACCCCTTGAGCCCAGGAGGTCGAGGGTACAGCGAGCCATGATTGAGCCACTGCACTCTAGCCTGGGCAACAGAGCAAGAGCCCATTTAAATAAATAAATTAAATAAGTACTAACTACAAGTCCTAGGAAGAAGAAGGACAGGGTGCTGTGAAAAGTGTAAGGGTTTATCCTAGTCAGGGAGTCAAGGACAGCATCAGTGAGAAAATGACAATGCATAATTTGACCAAAGGATGAGTAGGCACCAGCCAGGAGAAGGGGAGAAGGGCAAAGCCAGGCCTTTCTCCAGTCAAGCAATGGAAAAGGAGTTTCCAAAACTATTGTCTGGTAATGCCTTTCTCCTCCCATCCTTGAAGATCCTCGAACTAGTTTGCTCAATGTAGCTAAGATCTCTTTAATTTTTCCAGCTGTAACTTCTGATGTTACCGATAGCTAGAGGCACACTTTTAAGAGAACAGAAAATATCAGATTTGATGAAACTGGGCCTTTAGGAAGACAGGTAATAATGGGTTTCTAGAAATTAATTCTCAGAATGGTCCAGGAGTGGCTTGAGAATCCAGTCTGTGTGAGTATCCAGGAGTCTGGCTTACTCACACGGCATGGCGTAAATGACGGCTCTCTGGCGGTTGGTAAACAGAACCATCTCAGGCAACCAAAAAGGATACAAAGTGACAAACACAACTAGCTAACTGTCCATTTTATACCTCATGTTTAATTGTATTGACTCCGCTGAAACCATGTCAATGTCGAGAATTTTTGGAAAATTCACCCATTTCCCTTAAAGGTAGGATTTTTCATCTGACACCAGAATAGGAGCCACACCATTCATTTATCTTAGCCTACTTAGTATATTATTACTGGATGGTTTTTAAATTTATGATTTTAGAGGTAGATTTTGTTTTATAAAGAAAATTAGAAAAGTAAGAAACAAGGAAGTACATCATTATCCAAATAAAACCATAGCCTATTGTTGGATATAATTCTTTTCAGCCTTTTTTATACATTATTCTTGGGTTTTAGTTTTTCTTCTATTTAATGTGACTGATTTAACACTCCACATGCAGTTGAGTGACATCTTATTTTTACTTAACATTCCATTATAAACATACTGCCCATTATGACATACTTTTTGTAAACATATCTTAAATAATTGTGCACTATTTCATGAAGTGAATACGCCATTGTTTGCCTCACTAGTCTTCTGTGGTGGGACATTTAGGAATCTCATTAACATTCCTTTTAACTAGAAGTTTGTTTTATTCAGTTTTGTTTTTTGACACAGAGTCTTGCTCTGTCACCCAGGCCAGAGTGCAGTGGTGCCATCTTGGTTCACCACAACCTCCGCCTTTGGGTTCAAGCAATTCTCCTGCCTCAGCCTCCCAAGTAGCTAGAATTACAAGTATGCACCACCACACCGGGCTAATTTTTTAATTTTTAGTAGAGACGGAGTTTCACCATCTTGACCAGGCTGGACTCAAACTCCCATACTCAGGTGATACACCCGCCTTGGCCTTTCAGTGTTAGGATTACAGGGTGAGCCACTGTGCCTGGCCTTAACTAGAAGTTTTTTAATCATTGGGATTACCTTCATCATAAGGACTCTTAGATTTTGCATAATTGGGTCAAAGGTATAAAACTTTGACAGATTCCTAAAATGCAGAGTTCAAATTGTGTTTTCAAATAGTTTATCAATGTATACTCCTATTGACAATTTATGAAAGCACACACTCTTGTCAGCTCGCTCTCTTTCTCTCTCTGAACATTTACTAAGTGTAATTTTTACTAATTTCTTGGGCAAAAAAAAAAAAGAGGATGGTATTTTTTTCTTGGTTTGTACCTTACAAGGTCAACATTACCCTGATACCAAAACCAGGCAGGTATACAACAAAAAAAGAAAACTGTAGGCTGATGTCCCTAATGGACATAGATGCAAAAATCCTCCACAAAATACTAGCAAACCAAATCTAATAGCACATTAAAAAGATCAGTCAACACGATAAAGTGGGATTCATCCCAGGGATACAAGGATGCTTCAATATAAGTCAATAAACCTGATACATCACATTCAGAATGAGGGACAAAACCCATATGATCATCTCAATAAATACAGAAAAAGCATTTAATAAAATTCAACATCTCTTCATGATAAAAACCCTAAACAGTTGTAGAAGGAACATATCTCAACACAATAAACACATATGCGACAAACCCATAGCTAACATTGTACTGAGTAAGGAAAAGTTGAAAGCTTTTCCTCAAAGATCAGGAGCAAGACACGGATGTCCACTGTCACCACTTCTATTTAACATAGTATTAGAAGTCCTAGCCAGAGCAATTAGACAAGACAAAAAGATAAAGGGCACCCAAATCGAAAAGGAGGAAGTTGAATTATCCCTGTTTGTAGGCAACATGTTTTATATATAGAAAACCCTAAAGACTCCACCAAAACCCTGCTAGAACTAACAAATGAAGTCAGTAAAGTTGCAGGATAACACTCCACATACAACTCCCAGTGCTATTTTATTTTTATTTAACATTCCATCACAAACATTTTCCCCATTGTGACATAGCTTTTGCAAATACTATCTTTATGTTAAAATTCAGTGGCATCTGTGAAGAAGCAAAGAGAACAAGGAAAAAATATTAGCATTTTAATATGCCAACAGCAAACTATGTGTAAAAGAAATCAAGAAAGCAATTCCATTTATAATAGCTACAAAAATAATAAAATACATAGGAATAAATTTAACCAAGGTAGTTGTCTAATGTTTCTACAATGAAAACTATAAAACACTGATGAAAAAAATTGAACAGGAAACTAATAAATGGAAAGATATCCTGAGTTCATGGATTAAAAGAATTAATACTGTTAAAATGTCCAAACTACCCAAAACTGTCTATTGATTTAACATAATCTCTATCAAAATACCAGTGACATTTTTCACTGAAGTTAAAAAAAAAAAATCCTAAAATTTGTATGGAACCACAAAACATCCCAAACAGCCAAAGCATTCTTGAGCAAAAGAACAGAGCTGAAGGCATCACAACAACTGACTTTAAAATATACTACAAAACAGTAGTAAACAAAACAGCATGGTACTAGCAGAAAAACAGACACAGACCAATGGGACATAATAGAGAACTGAGAAATAAATCTATGCATTTAAAGCCAACTGAGTTTTGACAAAGGAACCAGGAAAACACAATGGGCAAAGGAAGTGTCTTCAATAAATGGTGCTGAGAAAACTGGATATCCACATGAAGAATGAAACTAGACCCCAATTTCTTACCACTTACAAAAAACAGAACAGATTGAAGACTTAATATAAGACCCCAAACTATGAAACTCCTAGAAGAAAACAAAGGGGAAGCACTTCATGATGTTGGTCTGGGCAATTATTTTTTTAATAAGACCTCAAAAGCACAGGCAACAAAAGTGAAATAGACAAACAAGATTACATCAAACTAAAAAGCTTCTGCACATCAAAGGAAACAATCCAGAGAGTGGAGAGGCAACCTACAGAATGAAAGAATATATTCACACACTATGCACCCAACAAAGGATTACTATCCAGAATATGTAAGGAATTCACATAGCTCAATAGCAAAAAAAAAAAAGTCTGATTTTAAAATGGACAAAAGATTGACATTTCTCAAAAGAAGTTATACAAATGGCCAACAGGTTATGAAAAAGTACTCAGCATCACTAAGAATCAGGGAAATGCAAACCAAAACCACAATGAGATATCATCTCACCCCAGTTAGAAGGGCTACAATCAAAAAGACAAAAAATAAACAAATGCCACAAGGATGTGGATAAAGGGGAACTCGTCCACTGTGGTGGGAATGTAAATTTGTATAGCCATTACAGACAACAGTATGGAGTTCCTCAAAAAATCAAAAATAAAACTATCATACGATCCAACAATTCCACTACTGGGTATACATCCAAAGGAAGGGAAATCAGTGTGTGGAAGAGGTATCTGCACTCCCATGTTTATTGCAGCACTCTTCACAAGGCCAAGATATGGAATCAACCTAAGTGTCCATCAACGGATGAATGTATTTAAAAATTGTGGATATATACACAACAGAATACTGTTCAGCCATAAAAAGAATGAAATCCTTAATTTGAGACACCATGCATAAACCTAGAAGACATTAAGTTAAGTGAAATAAGCCAAGCACAGAAGAACAAATACCACACGATTTCACTCATATGGAATCTCAAAATGTTGATCTCATGGAAGTAGGGAGTAGAGGCTGGCCGTGGTGGCTCACGCATGTAATCCTAGCAGTTTGGGAGGCTGAGGTAGGTGGATCACCTGAGGTCAGGAGTTCGAGACCAGCCTGACCAACATGGTAAAACCCCATCTCTACTAAAAATACAAAAATTACCTGGGCATGGTAATCGCAGCTACTGGGGAGGCTGAGGCAGGAGAATGACTTGAACCCAGGAGGCAGAAGTTGCAGTGAGCCAAGATTGTGCCATTACACTCCAGCCTGGGTGACAAGAGTAAGACTCTGTGCGTGGTGGCTCAAGCCTGTAATCACAATACCTTGGGAGGCTGAGGCAGGCAGATCATCTGAGGTCAGCCTGGCCAACATGGTGAGACCCCATCTCTACTAAACATACAAAAAAATTAGCCAGGTGTGGTGGCGGGCACCTGTAATCCCAGCTACTCAGGAGGCTGAGGCAGGAGAATTGCTGAGCCCGGGAGGCAGAGGTTACAGTGAGCCGAGACCTTGCCATTGCACTCCAGCAGGGGCAACAAGAGTGAAACTCTGTCTTAAAAAAGAAAAGAAAAAGAAGAGGACATTTAAAAAACAAAAAAGGATAGTATTTTAATTTGCATTTCTGTGAAATTGACAATTTTCACATGTTTTATTAGATTTATTTTCTCTTTAATATTCATGTTCCTTTTTATTTTCAATTAGCCCACTTTTATAATTTAAAAAAAATTTCAACTGGGCATAGTGGCTCACACCTGTAATCCACTGAGGTGTGACTCACTGAGGAGACTAAGGACTGTGGATCACCTGAGGTCAGAAATTCGAGACTGACCTGGCCAACATAGCAAAACCCCATCTCTATTACAAATATAAAAAGAAGCTGGGCATGATGGTGCATGCCTATAGTCCCAGCTACTTAGGAGGCTGAGGCAGGAGAATTACTTGAACCCAGGAGGCAGAGGTTGCAGTGAGTGGAGATCATGCCATTGCACTCCAGCATGGGTGACGAAAGAGAGACTCCATCTCAAACAAACAAAAAAATTCTCAGTTTTTGCCTTAAAATGTTTTAACATATAGAACTATTTATGTTAATTCCAACCTGTGACCATAATACAAATAATACAACTTTCATTTGAGATACTTATTTAAATACAACTCATTTTTTATCTCAAATTAACTCAACTACTCTAAAACTGAATACAACATACCTTTTTCTGGACATATAGTCTTTTCTTGCTTGTATTCTTATAGCTTGCCTTCTTACTTTTCTATATGTATGTTTTTTATGTACAGTCATATACTGCATATTGATGTTTCAGTCAGCAACAGACTACATATACATTGGTGGTCTTATAAGATTGTAATACTGTATTTTTACTATACCTTTTTTATGTTTAGATACACAAATTGTGTTACACTTTTGCCTACAGTAACATGCTACACAGGCTTGTAGCCGAGGAGCAATAGGCTATACCAGACAGCCTAGATATGTAGTAGGGTATACCATTCAGGTTTGTGCGAGTACACTTTATGATGTTCACACAACAACACAATCACCCGACGACACATTTCACAGAAAGTATTTCCGTTGTTAAGTGATGCATGACTGTGTATATGAAAGTACATATGCAGTCATAATATGCACACATACTTTTGTGTATATACTCCTATTCATATGCATGTATATAAAGGAGACATATGTGTGTGTATATATATATGTGTGTGTGTACCTATATGCACATACATGCATACACAATGTGCAAGCAGAGGCAAAAAGAGGAGATAAAATTGTTTTACTCCCTTTGGTCTTAGTCACCAGCCCAAGAAAGTATTTGACTAAGTTATAGGTGTCAATTATACATATAGATGTCAAATATTCTTGTCCATAGAAACATAGAAAATTAAAAATTGAATGTAAAATAAAAATATTAAGTAATGAGAACGATTTATTTTAAAAAACACACACACACACACACAGGCATGAGGCCAGGCACAGTGGCTTATGCCAATAATCCCAGCCCTTTGCAAGGCTGAGGCGAGATCACCTGAGGTCAGGAGTTCAAGACCAGCCTGACCAACATGGTGAAATTCTGTCTCTACTAAAAATATTAAAAAATTAGCTGGGCATGGTGGCACATGCCTGTAACCCCAGCTACTTGGGAGGCTGAGACAGGAGAATTGCTGAAACCTGGGAAGCGAAGGTTGCAATGAGCCAAAACCAAACTCCATCACAGACACAAAAAAGAAAAAAAAAAAAAGCAGGCATGTAGTTTTTTTTTCTTTTTTTTTTCTTTTTTAATAACTACTTGGAAGGTTGCACATTGATTTCACTGAAAACATTTTCTTAGAGTCCTCATTTGCAACTGCCTTCAAAATTAGTTTCTGAGTCTCCTTTACTTTTATTCCAAATGACACAATACTCTGGTTGACTATGACTTTTATTCATTTATTTTGATTTAACCTACTTTGGGAGGGTTCCAATAGCAAAGTTTCTCTCATCTGAAGTTCCAGAGAATTGCCACAATGTATCTGTCCATATTAGCACCTATTCCTGAGCATCTAACAAAGGTTGGGAGGTTTTAAAATTTTGTTTATTTATTTTTGAGACAGAGTTTTACTCTTGTTGCCCAGGCTGGAGTGCAATGGTGCTATCTTGGCTCACTGCAACCTCCACCTCCTTGGTTCAAGGGATTCTCCTGCCTCAGCCTCCCGCGTAGCTGGGATTACAGGCATGCACCACCACGCCCAGCTAATTTTGTATTGTTAGTGCAGACAGGGTTTCACCATGTTGGTCAGGCTGCTCCCGAACTCCTGATCTCAGGGTGATCCACCCACCTCGGCCTCCCAACGTACTGGGATTACAGACATGAACCACCATACCTCAGTAGGAGGTTTTAGAATAAGAATATAAGACAGCTGAAGGTGCTGACTTCCAAGGAGTCCAAGTTCATCTGCATATGTTGGTTTCATGGGGGCCTCCATCACATCAGCAAGGGTGGCATGCATAACCTGTACCACCAAATGTGATGGCCTTGCTTCTTGAATGTGCACTTGTAAACTCCTTGAAAATCTTGAATCCTTACTCAAGTTTACTTTTATTTTCCAAAAGCTCAGAAAAGTTGTGTAAAATCAAAGTTAAACTGAAATTAGTGTAGGAAAGAGAGAGAGATCACCTCTACCTCCATCTCCCCTACTCCCTCTTAGCTCTCATGTGGGCTCTTTGCTGTGTCTAGGAACCAAACTGACATAAGTCAGATTAGCAAGAGAAAAACATATGCGTTCTGTTTTGCAGGGTTTTTTGCTTGTTTGTTCTTGTTTTAGAGACAGGGTCTCACCATATTGCCCAGGCTGGTCTCAAACTCCTGCAATCAAACAATCCTCCTGTCTTGGCCTCGCGAGTAGCTGGTATTACAGGCATGAGCCAGCCATGACCAGCCCAAGTTTCATTAGTTTTGCTTGTACATGAGGTCTCCAGTTTAAGAGTGAAGTCCAAATAAATGGCCAATACAAGAAGTTTTTTATACTTTTTGGACAAAGAGCAATAAATGTGTGAAGAAATGACAGGACAAAGGGGAACTGGCCAGGGATGTAAAATCTAGGAGAGTCCCTAGGAGATATATGGGGGAGTATAGAAGCAATAGATGATAAGGGTTACTTTGGAAAGTTTATCTATTTGGGTCCATTACAGCCCTAATTCCCAGTCTTCTGGTGATCAGGTCTATTTTCTTGTCCTGATACAGGAAAGGCCCCCCTCCTGGAATCATCTTTATAGCTGGCTGCATGGAAGAACAGACAGGTCAGCCAGACCCTTCTGAAACTACAATTTCTCCAATATTTTCACCTCAAGGTAATGAATATAACAATGTAGCGTATTTTGAGATGTCATATCCTTCATTCCTTCATTAGTGAGCCTTCACTATATCAGATTTAACAAGGTTTTGTTAAATGATCTGTGTATCCACAATTTTGAGCACCGCATTTTCTGATGAAATGTAAATTAGTGAAGTCTACAAAGGTATGATACCACAATTTAGAACATTATCATATGGTCATCCTTTGAGTATAGAGTGGTACTTGTGTCAATATTAATTCTGAAAATTCCTAAGATGCCCATTTTCTGAAGTGAAATCAGCAATGTGATTGATTATTCATTTAAAAAACACTCGGGCATCTCAGCAACCATGAGCTAATGTCTTTGGTAGATAATAATTTTTTCACTCTAATCACAAGAAGAAACCCAGTGCATCAGAAAAGTCATCAGTAAAAACATTAAAAGATATGTGCCAGCTGTTTCTGGCAGCGTGTTGAAGAGGGAATGGAGCAAAACAATAAGAAATGTTTGCCATATGTTGGAAAATGAGGGGTAATGGAAAATATTCATAAACAAAGACTAACACTTGTCTGTATGTTATTCAGGTGCACAGATAAAGCACATCCATCTTCTAGTGACTCTTCTGAATGCAAATAACTCTAAGGCTCAGGCAGTGATTTCCAGAGTCTTGAAATCCCTTATGCAGACTGAACCATCATCGGTGTCAGTTTTGCCTGCGTAAGCACTTTAAGATGAAATCCTAACCTCTGAATTAGCATAAAACATTCCGTATAAAAATCATTCACGTTAGAGGCTCTCTTTGTCAATTTTCAAATTGGCATTGCTATTGTCTTGTATTTCAAATCAGTTTAGAAACCTTTCCCCTTCTCTAATTCCATTTCCTTGGTTCTGGGTCTGACATTCCTCATCATTCCTGTCAGGTGGGTTACTTCCGCTATATTTGCTAGAGCCTGCAGAGATTGGGGTCGGGGGAAGGAATATATGAAATTCTCCCGACTAATGTGGTTCAAATCAAGCTCACGAGAAACCATTTTCCCTGCTTATATTTACATAGGTATAATAGATTTATTTCCCCCAGGAGTCCTCTGTCTTCTCCAGAAATTTGACCATGTGGGACTCATTTATCTGTATGTTATTCAGGTGCACAGATAAAGTACATCCATCTCTTCTGAATGCAAACTCTCAGCAAGAGTAAGCTGAGTAAGCTTTGTCATAGCAAGAAGCAAGTGGGCAGACATAGTGGACAAGAAAAACCCTACAGAGTAAAAGGAGCTCAACATGCACACAGCTCTTCCCAAAGGTTAGTCAGTGAGTGAGTCAGTCACTGATTAATCCGATTGTGAATTTGATAACATAGTCCAGGCTCAAACACTTGAAAGCTACTTCCCCAGGACTAATGGGAGGGCCGGAGAAGCCAGCATTCAAGACTGCAGGATCCCAGGTCTGACTTTGGCCGCCACTATGTGGTCACATGGCTGCCGTGTAGCCTCCTTACTTTGGACTGCTTTGTTGAAGTGGGGACCTATGGAGGTTGCCTAAAAATCTTTGCTTTAAAAATTACTGAGAAGCAGAGGGTAGACTAACTCAATACCCCTGGAGCTATATGGAAATCCATGGGAGTATTTGATTGTTACACTGAAGAGCAGGTGGGGCCAGAGGCAGTAAACACCCTGCAATGTGGGGATATGGTCCCCATGACAAATTTCCCCAACTTCTGCCCAAATTTCGAATGTCCAATCATGCAAGTGAAAAACCACATGATATAATGATCTGAGCCTAATATCTAACTCCATTTAACATATACACACAAGGTATTTTTAACAGTTTTAATACGCATTGACTTTTTCAAGAATGCAACCATTGTGTATAAATACTTTGTTTTGTTTGAAATTGATCAGCCTTTCCATAAATCTCTGATGACAAGGCATGGGTCTGCATATGTAACTGTCATATTTTTATATTGATACAAATGTACTTACATTGCCTTTATTTCAAAATGTCAAATGTAAAGAAAAAGTGTTGACAATATTCAGTTGAGTATTGTCTTACTTCTCTGAATCTCAAACTAATTCATTACAAATAGTTGTAGCAGACTTAGAACTATCTTTCAGTTTGGCCATGCAAAAAAAATGCACACTTTTATTATTTATTACTTTTCTTTCATTTTTCCTTTCTATTAGTTTGTGCTGGACCCTGCATGCCCCACTGACATCCCCACTTCAGGACTTCCCCAGCAGCTGAGAGCATTGACCGTGGGCAGCCGGGGCTCAGGGTCACTACCGCCTCCCCACAATTACTCCTGTCTTAAAAGGGCTGCCTCTTCCAAGGTCCTGCCCCATGACTCCTCTGTAGGAGGAACCCTCATCCAGTTACTGGTCACTGGGGGATAATAAGGCCCCAGTTAGGCACAATTCTACAAGATCAGCCTGCTCCGGAGCTGCCTGTGGGATCTGCTGGGTCGTTTGTGGAATTGCATGGCAGCATGACCCAGCTTCTCCCTCTGCCCAACCCTGCTTCCATCTCCCTCCCACAGGTGGTGACTCCAGGAGTACGTCCCCAAACACCATCTGTTTCCCGGGGAACCTGACCTGTGGAACAGTGAAAGCATTACAATTGATTTTGGACATTGGGCATTACATTATCTAGCAACAGTAAAGGGGGACATGACAAAATATTTGCAATAAATAAGAGGCACCAGTTTTCATGGGGTTGAGAACCACTGGACTAGATTATCTCTTCAGCGTTCCTCCTTTTGGGTAGGAACACTGCTTTTTCTAGCTGCTGAAATTAACCAAGTCTCAAAATAATACCTTATGTAACTGTTTTGCACCAACTTGAATAGAATAAGTGGTCTTGTACAGCATCATTGCACATCAGCACTTTTTTTCTAGACTATCCACCCACCATGCGATGTATCCCTGGGGGAGTAATTGCTATATGTGATGCAGCCAGCAAAGCCCAAGGCATGCTTGCAGGCAGAGCAGTGTGTCTCATACCATAGACTACATTACTGAGGCCTCACAGCAAAGTGTCCGTGGCTATATTTAGCCCTCTCTGAGAGACACTACCTGCCCAAGAAGATAATAAACTGGCTCAACAACATCAGGCACTTTGCTCTTTGAAATTTTTTAGATGACATAGAGTTTTAATTTTATTCTTAATATTCCAATGTTGTAATTATCTTTGAACCATCAACTAAAAAAGAATCACAGAGCCAGAGTGCAGCTGAGGAGCGTGTGTGCACGTGTTTGAGTGTGTGTGTGTGTGTGTGTGGTATGTGTGTATGTGTATGCTCTGTGTGTCTGTGTGTGAGTGAATGCTTGCTGGCCTAAGAGACAGGAGAGGAGGAGAATGCGATGCAAAAGTGAGACCAGTGAATACTAAGATCTTACTTTCTGACCAGGCTGCCCCACACCAATGATGCAAAAACCCTTGAAAGTACTTAGTTTCCTCTCATGCCAGAAAAGTGTACTTTTATACTTGATCAAGCAGAATGAGGGCTATTTACCTGGTTCTGTGACTCCTTTCCAATCAATTGTTAATCTAAGTCTTCAGTGTGCCACTAGGTCATCAAGTTTCTTGGTCATTGGACCTTCAACACAGATCAGAGTCTGAAAGCTTGGCCCCACCTCTTCAGCGCTAGCCTGCTGCCCCCAGGCCGACCAGGTATTGCAGAGGCTGTTTAGTCGCTCAGCATCTCTTTCTTAATTCATTCACCTGCAATACTGGAATGCTGGTTCAGAGTTCCCACCTTTAATTCCTTTTAGGGATGTGGGGATGGTTAAAGCAATAATGTTTTTCAAGTACAGAGATATTCCAGATTAAAGACACTACATAACCAAACACATTCCGCTTCCAGTGACATAGGTTTATGTAATTGCAAGCTAGGAAAATAAGGTTAGGTCAGGTGTTCCTACTGCAGCTGTGATACTATTTGCCTTACTCTCATGTGATACTATGTGCCTCAACATTTTTTTAAAAAGCGCTAATTCCCAAGAACGAGGATATTGGCTTAAGAAAGAAATGCGCTCACTCACTGAACTTTCATTTCATTAATACACAAATGTGTACAATTCTATTCCAACGTCAGTTCAAGGCTAAAAATCGAGTTCATAATAAATAGCACATTTACTACTTCATCATGTCGTTTGTACTTCAGAGAGAGCTTTTATAAAAGTATTAATGTTGCTTTTAAAGATGGGAAGGCTGTGTAAGGTAGCCCAGTCAACCTGAGTAAATGCTTTGCATGTTCATTTTCTTCCAGAGATAAGCAGGTCACCTTCTCTCCCACATAAAATTAGTGTAATATCCTGTCACATGCCTGCTCTGCTGCTCAATGCATCAGCTCTTACCTCCCAAGACAGTGTTGATTACTGTAGATCCTGGCACATCACTGTGAGAAGTTCAGCCATGCCAAGTCTACAAACCACAATGGGAGTATCAAATGCATTACAAAGATAATAAGAAAAGTGTTTTGAAAGGCTGGGTGTGGTTGCTTACACCTGTAATCTCATCACTTTGGAAGGCCAAGGCAGGAGACTTGCTTGAGGCCAGGAGTTCAAGACCAGCCTGGGCAACAAAGCAAGATCATATCTCTAAAAAAAAATTTTTTTTTAAGTAGCTGGGCATGGTGGTGCACACCCGTAGTCTGCTCCTTGGGAGGCTGAGGTGGGAGGATCACCTGAGCCCATGAGTTTGAGGTTGCAGTAAGCTATGATCATGCCACTGCAGGTCCAACATGTTTTAAATGTCTAACTCCCTTTCAGGGGAAAAGAAAACAAAATGAGAAAAATACTCACACTGAACAAACTTAATAACAGATTAAGAGAAAAAGACAAGTTGCATATTAATAAGAACAGAATGACTGATCCTCCCTGCTCCACCCATGACCAAATTCACCTGTGCTCAGCAACCAAACAAGTATAGAATGAGGGATCAGCTACATTTGAACCACAAAACTTTGGAAGCCATTACAGAAATTTCACCCGTTAAAGATGGCATCCTCTGGAGAAAGATGTGCTTCAAATTTCAAATGATCAGTTCTTATTTATCAGCTTTTAAACAGAAGCCATTCTTAAAGGTGGGCACCAACTCTAATTGTAAAAATACATTCATAGCTACATTAGGCATACATCCCACTCACAGATCCAGCCCCATGCTAGATGAGGCATATATTAGTAATGAAGAATACACTTTCTTTCCCAAGAGTGAAAAAATAAGTAAGACTTTTTAAAACTTGTTAAAACTAAAAAGTCTATTTCCAGTTCTCTCCTGATCCAAAATAAGGGAGAACGGGGATATGGCATATCATTTCTGAAAAGCTCTCTTAATAAACCTACTGAAATTGGGACTCCACAACCTTTGAGCCATGGATAACTAGTCTAAAAAGCCAGTCCCTGTGTGCTACGGTATAGACAGGGGCGAAAATAGGGACCTCCCCAACCCTAAATATCAGAGAAAAGATTCTAAATGTTAAAGTTTGTGCACCCTTCACTACCACACACCCCACACGCACACACACACACACACACACACACACTCATGTGCACAAAACTTGAAGTTTCCACCCATAAACTCAGGGCAATGCCACTGTGATTGCCAAAAGTTAAGTTTGAGTCAGAGAAATTCTCCTCACTTCTTTTGTGATCCTGGCACCACCTGCCTGAACTGCTTTGGGTTAAAGCATTTGGATTCACCTAAGAAGCTTCAAAGGCTTACAGAGGCATGTACCTGATCCCAGACCAATTAAGTCAGGACCTGGGGTGGGGTGGGGGCACCAGGACTGAAATTGAGCATCAGTAGCTCCTTTTTTTTTTGAGATGGAGCCTCACTCTGTCCCCCCCAGGCTGGAGTCCAGTGACCAATCAATCTCTGCACACTGCAAGATTGAACTCCCAGGTTCAAGAAATTCTTGTGCCTCAGCCTCCCAAGTAACTGGGACTACAGGCACGCCACAAGGCCCAGCGAATTTTTTTTTTTTTTTTTTTTTTTGGTATTGTTAGTAGAGAGGGGATTTCACCATGTTGCCCAGGCTGGTCTCAAACTCCTGAGCTCAGGCAATCCACCTTCCTTGGCCTCCCAAAGTACTAGGATTACAGGCGTGAGCCACCATGCCTGGCCATTAGTTTTCAAAGTCCTTCGAGTGAGTCTAATAGACACTGGAAGATTGAGCACCTTCAGGTATTGAGAACCACTGGTTTAACAGGTAACCAATCTGGTCTAGCCCCATTAGCCTGCTATTGGTTGCTGACCCATGGCCTTCATGGATGTAAAATGGAACAGGGTGTTTCCTATAGCAATGAGCTAATTAATCTTTTCAATCAGTTAAATACATTCAGTACTTCTCAGGAGTATACAGTCTTTCAAAAATTCATTAGTTATAAAGACTTAGCCAAGGATTTACCTTGATTCTCAGTTTTTCAAAAGCTGGGTTATTTTAAAAATTACCTTCCAATAGCAAGCTAATATGTCACCGTTTTTCAGTTGGGCTCATGGTGCATTTTTGTGCCCATCCCAAAATAGGTAGCACATAAAGACTCAAACCTCACCTCCAAAACCATTTCTTCAAATTCCCTAGAAAATTTTCCTATCAGGAACTATGACAATCAGGTTAAATAGCAAGTGAATACTTATTACTATTTAAATCAACATAGTTTTATGCGCCACACTATAACAGAAACAGCCTGAGTTACTTTGATATTTTAATTTGAGTAAAAAAAAAATTGAAATTATATTTATCAGGCTGAAACATAAAAAGTCTCCAATCAATTTTTTCTCTGCATTGAAAAAACTTGCACTTCATTATCTGTCATTTCTCCTTCAGTTTAAATTCTAAGATGAATTTACAAGAAGGCAGGTGGCTGTCAGCAATTCTATTTTAGCTTGTCAATATTTCCTCTGGATGAAGGACAACATACTGATTAGGTTTAACTTCATCTTCTTTTAACATTTCCACAGAAGGGGCTCTTCGTGGAAGCCGTTGAATAACTCTCAAATTATAAGTAACTTCATGAGATAAAAAGGGAGGCCCCAAACTTTTTTTCTGTGACTAATACAGTTTCTGCTCCTCCTTCCTTAAGACTTTTAATTAAATCACAGAGACAGGCTGGAAACAATGTGTCAGCTTTTTAATGAGCTTTAATTGTCACCACAGAAAATTAAGCATAGGCTGAGAATCAGGATTCAGGATCAGCTATAAACCCCGGACTGGTAACCAGTTCTGATCCCATGCTGATGTGAGAGCTTTGTCTTTGGGGTAAAGAGAGAGTTCAGAGAAAACCTGCTTGGCACACAGAAAGGGAAGTTTGCTACAGACAGGATTCTATCTATGCAGACTACCATCAGTCATTTCCTACACTCTTAGAGTTTGGCTAAGGATGCTAGATGAGGATTACAGTGGGCAATGTTTGCCCCACTATAGGGCCCAAACTCTTCTCAGGTCCTGGCAGATGGCATCAAGATAGTTGTTAAGTCCCCCACTACGCCAATTGTCAGGTTCAGAGTCAGGTTCGCGCCCATATTGAGGTCCGAGGGGAGTAGGTGGGTGAGTGAATAGCTGAAAGAACACTCAGGGGGCTGTAAGCAAGCAAAATGTAGTTTTAGTTAACCTCTCTCATCAGCAGCTCTCTTACACCGTCCGCCTTTATCTCGGCTGTTGGCTCCAGCTCTGCGGCTCCGGCTGCTCCCACACACATCTGCACAGCAGGCTTTCCCTTGCCTTCAGGGTCAGCAGCTTAACTCCTTCCCTCTGGGCACGAGCACGAGCCATGTAGAGCTGTGCCACGCCCTGGCTCCCCTCTGTCCATCTGCAAACAGACAGCTCTGGCTCTCTCTCTTTCTCTGGGCACCAGCGCATCCCCAAGCCATGTCAAGCTGAGCCCAAGAGGGCCTGCACAGTATCAGCAGGGCAGTTATAGCTTTTACAAACCATAGTGGCTCTGAGCCAAGAATGAGCTTACACAAACAGGTAACATAGCCGGGCACGGTGGCTCATGCCTGTAATCCCAGCACTTTGGGAGGCCGAGGCGGGCGGATCACGAGGTCAGGAGATAGAGACCATCCTGGCTAACATGGTGAAACCCCATCTCTACTAAAAATACAAAAGATTAGACAGGCGTGGTGGCATGCACTTGTAGTCCAGCTACTCCGGAGGCTGAGACAGGAGAATCGCTTGAACCCGGGAGGCGGAGGTTGCAGTGAGTTGAGATTGCGCCACTGCACTCCAGCCTGGGCTATAGAGCGAGACTCCGTCTCAAACAACAACAACAACAAAAACAGGTTAGGTTATATAACAAATGGAGGTGAGCACCTACCTGCACACCAATCCCACTGAGCCACGCAGGCCTGGATGTCCACCTCCACCTAATTCTTGACCAAAGCACATCCATGTATCTTACAATAGTGATGTCAATTTGTGGTCTTTTCCAAGGCATTATTCTTTAGGCATCTTCCAAAATGATACACAAGAGACAGAAAACTGACCTTGAAGAAAGACACGTGCCAAACAGGGGTCAGGATATATAATAGGCTGAAGGTGAGCAGTGTGGGCTTCTCCTGCTTCCAAAGCCAAAAGGCCCTTGCAGATGCATTCAATCAACAGATTTTTTTTTTCCTAAATAACATTCTAGCAATTTGAAAAAAATAATGAGAGGAGAAATCGCTGTGGAACTCAGTGTCCTTGGTATCTATTTCATAACAATGCTCAAAGGTCTCCACTGGAAAATCTTGAATAGATGTAATAGGCATGCTTTTAAAGTGATTGGAAACTGCGGGCCTATGACGCTATTATAGCCACATTATTTTACGATGCACATTAAATGGCTCCCAAATCCTTTTATTTAAAACCCCAAGATAGAAGGAGAAATTTTTCTCAAAGAAACCATGACTATTTCTTTCTCAGAGAATAAGCTGTTTATCTGGTAAGACATTAGCAAATAGCCCATTTGAGCCACAAAGAAAAATAATGATTTTGTTTTGTTAACATGGAGAAGCGCCATACCTTTAAGGCTTTTTTCATAGATTGCCACAGGATGATTGCTACTGCTGTTAAGCAGAATGTTCTAATTGGATATTGGCTCATTCATGGGGCAGAGTTAGAAAGAGTTTTTGCCCAGGTGACTTGTAACAAAATGAAATAAGCAGATGTTATGGATCTTGAAATTATCAACAAGGTTTCAAGCATTGTTAGGTGCTGAGATGCTCTGAAAATTTTGTCTAAAATTGCAGCGTAGTTGTGAACAGAGCAGTCATCTCACTATGCTCAGGCAGATTGTGCCAAATGCTGAGACGTTTTCAAAACCATTGAGTCATCTCCCCAAATATAAAAAAGAAAGGGAAGAAACAATCCCTCTGGAAGTGAGCTGCTCAAAGATGGGTCACTGGGGCAATCTCGTCCCCTCTAAAGTCTTTCCCTCACCTGTCCCTACACCTGCCCTGCCCACACAGGAAACCACAGGGCCACAAGAACGAGTGATGGGTAGGAATGATTTCAATCTTTGTCTGTAGTTGTAAACCTCCTGATTTAGTTTGGGTCCTCCAAGAAGCAGATGCCCAGGCAGGATTCAGCGAGCAAGAGATTTATAGGGAGAAACTCTAGTGAAGAAATGAAGAGGGGAGAGCCAGAGAAAGTAGGGAGCACTTCCAGACCACAACCCAGGCCACACCCCAGTGAAGGAAAGCAGAGGATAGAAAACATTTTTTTCTAAAGTGGGTGCAGTGGTTCACACCTGTAATCTCAGCACTTTGTGGGGCTGAGGCCGTGGATCAATCACTTGAGCCCAGGAGTTCGAGACCAGCCTGGGCAACATAGGGAAACCACCATCTCTACAAAAATATACCACAATAATTAGCCAGGTATAGTGACTACGGTAGTCTCAGCTACTGGGGAGGCTGGGGTGCAAGAATCGCTTGAGCTCAGGAGATCAAGGCTGCAGTGAACTATGATCACGCCACTGCACTCCAGCCTGAGTGACAAAGCAAGACCCTGACTCAAAAAAAACAAACAAGAAAACATTCTCTCTAAACCCTGTTGTTTCCCATTTGGTAGTGGGTAGTCGGGTTCCTGTGCTACCAGTGGCTCCTCTCCTTTACCTCTCTTACCTTACTTTTCTTGTAGGTTCTGCCCAGTGCCATAGTTTACAGAGACTAATGCTATGCCCATTGTAGACTCTGATATCTTTCTCGGCCCACCTGTGGATAAGAGTTTGTGTATGTAGGCTAAGCGTAGAGACAGGAGGATGGACAGGTGGTCTCCTCTCTCTGTCTCCCCTTCTTTCTGCTTCTTGTGGAGGGCTAATGCCCGGCCTCTGGTGTCCAGGTGCAATTCCAGCAGCCCCTTCCAAGGCAGCTCCTCTCCCCTCTGGTTCTGAGACAGCATGTATCAGCATCCTTAGAGACTCAAAGGGAGGAGTCATGCCCATTCCTTGTTCTCAGAAGTAGGAAGACATCTGCTAATGACAGCTCACCACCCAGCCTTCTGTAACTCACTGGATGTTATATGACCAAGCACAAGCAGTGCCCATCCAGGGACCCTGGGACTCCAAGGTTCTCTGCCTTTGGTCCTGGTTCTTGGAAAGCAGGAGCATCTGTGAGTGCCATTCCAGAGGTTATGCCAGCAGTCACTACCCTAGATTCATCCTCCTCACAGCCTTCTCTCCAGTTTGCTGGGTGCAAAGGGCACCCAGCAGCATCTACACAACCTTACCGTGCCTCTGTGCCCCACCCATGCCTTCTCCACCCCACGGGTCCCCAGACTGCCTCTTCACAGGAAGTTCAAGGAGCCCTGCCCTAGCACAGGCCAGCAAGGCCAACCTACTGCCATGCAAGAGGAAGGC
This sequence comes from Cacajao melanocephalus, assembly GCA_963573385.1. NCBI lineage: Eukaryota > Metazoa > Chordata > Mammalia > Primates > Pitheciidae > Cacajao > Cacajao melanocephalus. Next base: position 45,521 of record CAUYLG010036293.1, read on the forward strand.
TCTGCCTCCCTCCAGCTATCTCCAATCAGCTCTAGTGGAACTCTTTGAAAGGGCCATTGTTCTTCCCAAATGGTTTGATTTATCTCTTTGAACATTTCCACATTTCTGTCAGTGATTATTACCCTTTTCATGATTTTTTTTCCCCCAGAAATAAATGAATGAAATAAATTTCTAGTCATATGGACATTTCACTTTCTGCCCCAAGGGAACACCTAAAAAGGAAAATAAAAATATACTGCAGTAATTAAATTTGAACACTAAGTATTCTAAGAAGTAAAATATTACAGAAATAAAAATTTCTGATTCAGTATTTATACTAGGAGTGCAGATATCTATGTATAGGTATTTGCCAAAATGCAGACTGGCATTAACTTATGAGTTAGCTGTGAGTTAGTTGCTGGGAATGTGGGACTCATATCCTCCTAGGAGTGATGTTATAATTGGTAGCTGGGTTCTGGGTCAGCCTTCAGAACTCCATTCTCTGAGCCTCCACTAGTGCTGGCCGGATTCTGGGTCCTGGAACAAGGAATGCAGGAATGAAAGTGTTAGAGACAAGGGAAAAACTGAATGGGCTTTTTCCCACACTAATTCAGTCACTCAAGACTTTTAACACGAGATATGGAGTGGAGGTGGGGGTTCCCACACATCAACCAAGCAATTCTGCAGATTCTGCAGCAGACACCAGTGGTATGTCCGATAATATAATTCAATTCTGACCCTATCTACATGGAGATAGTGAGACGGGAGAGTTCCCTGACCAACATCCCCCACTACCCCCCCACCCTGCAACTCCCCCACAGGATGTGCGACAGGGGTGTGGCTCATCTGTTCTGCAGCCACCAAGTGCTCAGATCCCTTACAGGAGGGGTAGCATGCAGATGGGCAGGTTAGGAACTGGGGCAAGTGCTTTTGGGCTCTAGCCCCACAGTAGCATCTGGGGGTGGGTGCCTGCAACTCCCAAAGCCCTAGTGGGCATGCTATGGTGCTCTTTTAGTTCTGCCATCCACAGATGGTGTACGTGTTAACCAGCGCAGTGCCCTCTTGGTAGCTGGGTTCTTGTCTGATGTCCAGAAAGAATCAGTTCACGGGGACAAATTGAAAGATGGAGGCCAGGCGCGGTGGCTCACGCCTGTAATGCCAGCACTTTGGGAGGCCAAGACAGGCAGATCACAAGGTCAGGAGTTCAAGACCAGTGTGGCCAATATGGTGAAACCCCAACTCTAATAAAAATACAAAAAATTTAGCAGAGCATGGTGGTACATGCCTATAATCCCAGCTACTCAGGAGGCTGAGGCAGGAGCATTGCTTGAACCCAGGAGACAGAGGTTGCAGTGAGCTGAGGCGGCACCACAACACTCCAGCCTGGATGACAGAGTGAGACTCTGTCTTGAAAAAAAATGAAAGATGGTAAATGCAGGGGATTTTACTGAATGATGGAAGTGGCTCTCAGCAGGATGGATGGGGAGCTGGAAAGGGGATGGAGTAGGAAGATAATCTTCCCCTGGAATTTGGCCATCCTGTGGCTAATCTCCTCTCCAACTGTCCCCAGCCAAACTCCTCTCGACGTTCAGACGTTCCTTCTCGTCTCTCCTTCTCTGCTGTGCCACCCTTCTGCTCCTCTGCTTTTCTGTTCATCTGCTCATCTATTTGTGGAGCCTGGGATTTGGGGTTTACATGGTTACAGGATAAGGGGTGTGGCAGCCCAAAAGGCAACACTTTGGGGCAAAAACAGAAATGCCTGCTTCCACTTAGGGTCACAGGTTTCCGGGCTTGAGGGTAGGGCTCTTGCCAGGGAACTGCCCTCTTCTACCCAGTATTTCTTTCTCCTGTCCGAATCAATAGTGTCAGATCCCAAAAGCTGAGAGTGCAGTCCCACAGGACTGCCCTTGCTTCAGATGCCTGTCACCACTGTCCAGCTGACTAGAAATCAGGGTTCCCACAGCTTCCTACTTGAGTTTGGTACTTTGTTACAGCTGCTCACAGAACGCAGAAACACTTTACTTATGTTTACTGGTTTATTATAAGGACATTATGAAGGATACAGATGAAGAGAAGCACGGGGTGAAGTATACGGGAAAAGACAAGGCGATTCCATCCCTTCTCGGACAGATGCATCACCCTCCAGAAACCTCCATGTGGTCAGCTATTCAGATGCTCTCAAGCCCAGTCCTTTTTTGGTTTTTATGGAAGCTTCATTACATAAGCATGATTGATTACATCCTTAATCATTGGTGATCAACTTAACCTTCAGTCCTGGCCTCCCACAAAGTTGGAAGGGTGGGGCTAAAAATCCCAATCCTCTAATCATGCCTATGCAGCCCTCGCCCTGAAGCTACCTAGGGTCCCCCAGCCACCAGTCATCTTATTAGCATACAAAAGATGCCCATTGCTCTGGCAATTCCAGGGATTTTAGGAGCTGTGTGTAAGAAGGGAACCAAATATATATCTGACAATATTGCAGGGAGAAAGAATTTTCTCTCTTTCCAGTACATGAAGTCCATTCAAGATAACATTTAAATAAATACTTTCTATGCTTTATTAAACAATTTATCTGACAACCCTAAAAGACTCCTTTTGTTTCCAATGTGTTTATAGGGCGTTTGGGAGAGAGGAAAGCATTATAGGCTTTATTTTTTTAGAGTAGTTTTAGGTTCACAGCAAAATTGAGCAAAAAGCGCAGAGTTCCCAAGTACCTCCTACCCCCATACAGCACAACCTCCGTCTCCCTCTCTGTCAACATCCCAGCGCAGAGTGGTGCTTTTGTTACAACCTGCATTTCTTAGGCTCTTACTGACACATCATTATCACCCAAAGTCCGCAGTTTAATTAGGGTTGAGTCTTGGTATTGCACATTCTGTGGGTTTTGACAAATGTTTAATGACAGATATTCCTCATTATAGTATGGTAAGGATAGTTTCACTGCCCTAAAAATCCTCTGTGCTCCGCCTATTCATCTCTTCCCCTCTCTAGCCATAACACTTCGAAGTAAAAATGTGCCTTTCTCATTCTTCTCCTGCACCTACAAGCCTCCTAATTCCTGGTGTCCCCCTAGGTCTGAGCCCCACTCTCAACCCCCACCCAGCCTTCAGATGGGCCTGATTCATATGAGTGTTTGAATGACTAACAGCCCTCAAAATGCAGTTTAGGTATTCCCGTTTTGAAAAAGGGTTCTTGTTGGCCCCCTCCATCTCTTGAATAGGTGGACCCTCTGAAAGTACCAGAGAGGGCTGTGAAGAGGCCACCATCACTAGACACATCCCCCCAAGGTTATCTTCTGCTTTTCCTTTCTCCTTTCCTTCCCCTCAGAGTATAGAAATTATTTCAAAATTACAAAATTTGTTCTCTGCAAATGGTTCTCCTGGCAGCAATGCCTTGCCCACAATGTATGTGGGTGGGTGAGGGGGGCAAGTGTATTTGCAATTTAGAGCTTGCATATGTGTTCGTTACAACCTCAGAGAGAGACAGAGAGAGAGTGAGAGAGATTTTAGTTCCCACTTTGCAGGTGCCTAGTTTGTGTCTACCAAGAGGCTGATTTCATTTTCTTTGTGGACACAATGTTAGCATATCCCATGGAAAAAAAATCCTCACAGCCTTTCTAGGATATCCAATAAACACTCCCCACGTTATCTAAAAAGTGGGTGTAAAATAACTTTTCATAACAAAACAAATCATCAGATAACACAAGAAAAGAGTTAGTGAGAGACTTTGCTGAAATTTCAACTGCCTTTCCTCGCTGCAGTCTCCCATCTTTGCAGAGATAAAGATTATGGTTGCCAAGGAAACAGGACCAGAGAGAGAAAGACAGAAACTTTGCCTCATTTGGTTTCCCCAGGACTCACAAAGCGAGCTGGGCTGTAAGCAGAGCTGGACAAGATTATGGTAGATTTATAATTTACTTAGTCAAATTGCTTTTAATTCATCGTCATGCCTCAATGTACATTTTTTCCCCTCTGAAAGTTAGGTCTTGCACCCCGTTGTCCAATATCTGACATATAACGGAGCTTTAAAATTCACTGTTTGTGATTAAATTCAAATGCAGGACAGATGGTTTAGTCTGAGTATGTGTCAGACAGGCAAAGCACTTAAGATTTGTGACAGGCAAGACCAGGAATTAACTGCTAAGTTTTTGCATTTATTCATACATTCATGTACACCATGAATATGGCTGTAAAACTTATTTAAGTGTTCTCACTTTATTCAAAATATTCCCAAACAAAGCAACTGTTCTCCTTTTGCAAACCAGATGCCCTAATCTCAACTCCATTAACTCAAAATCCATTTTTCTCATGCTATATGGACTATGTATATTTTATTTACCCAGACAGTCAGGAGGATAACAACCTTCTGAAAACCCAGCTTGCCTAGAACCCAAAATGTTGGTCCCCACTTCATTTTTGTGAACCTTTTTATTGAAACATTTAATTATTTTATTGAGCAAACATTTGTCTGTGGAAATAAACAATGATCAGCCAAATGTGAACAAGCAAAAGCTATTTATTCAGAGCTTGCTACATGGCAAGGGAGTCAGCCACTCTCACTTGCATTTTGGCAGAGACTCAAAGGAAGACAGAGAAAAGGGAAAGTTTCCTTATGGGGAAAAAAGGGATGTCTTCAGGTTTGATTGGAGGCTGTTGGCACGGGGAAGCTGCAGGTGGGGCAACCAGAAGTGGGTATCCTGTGGTGTCTGGGTAAGGGTGCATATGTAGCTATCTCTGACTGGTCTTTAGTTAGAAGCAAGGACAAAAATTAGGGAAGCAGTCAGTTATTAGTCAAGTCCTGGCCATTTGGGGCTGACTGTGAATAATACAGGGGTTATTATCTGGCTTTCTAAACCAGTTGCTGGAGATAGTCATCTGACTTTCTACAGGTCTGACTTCCTACAGGTCTGACTTACAGAGAGCAAGCTGGTATCCTGGGCTGATCACTATAGATAATGTGTTGGTTTCCTGGGCTGGTCGCTGCAGATTATGGGTCAGAGTTCTATTCTTATACATGGTCTGGCCATGATCCATGGGTAGATTCAATCAATCAGTCAATAAACATCTTATAAACAGAATAGCACTGAAAGTGTCCGTGTATAGCTCAATGAATGATCAAGTGTGATAACCTCCCAGAAGCCCCCGTTTATTTTAAAATTCTCTACAACCTTATCTTCTGGTTGTCAAGGAACATTTTGAGTCTCAATTGACTCTTTCCATTGGCTTCTTCAGTCCTCATGTCCAGGGCGGGGCTCACCAGCTGCAGGTCTCCTCGGCCCACCTCACAGAATTGTGTGTTCCAGACACGATGGACGCAGGGCAGCCCTGGGTTTCTCACAGTCAGGCTCAGCCCCGTGAATCACCTTCCTCTACATTCCTGGACCTGGAGGAGCAGGTCAGAGTGTGCCTTGAAATTCACCTCCACCACTCCCTCGGGCAAGTTATATAATCTCTCAAGACCTGTTTCTTCATCTCCAAAATGAGAGTAATAATAGTGCCTGCTCTTATAGGGTTGCCAGGAGGATGAGCAAGGGGAGAGGCATGCAAACTCTTAACACAGTCCCTGGCACAGAGTAAGCACTCAGATTTATACGTATGTATCTCTCCCCATGATGTTTTCAAATGACAACCAAAAATTACTGAGGACCTACTGTGTGCCAGGTACTGAGCCTGCTACTTTCTCTTAAATTTCTTATATTATGAAATGTTTCTATTAGAAAGAATGTTAGTCATGCTTATTTTATAGAGAATATATGGCTGAGGGATGTTAAGAAATCTCCCTATATTTACCTAAATTTGTCATGAGGATTAAATGAGATGACTGTAAAGCAGGTCCTTAGCACAATCTCAGCTATTTATTCAGAGCTTGCTATAAGGCAAGAGAATCAGCCATATAGCAAGCTCTGAATAGACAGTCAACACTCAGTGAATGGGGCTATTATTTACAATGACTCTTGGATGATTCCCTGTAGTACAGGGGTCCCTGGCCCCTGGGCCATGGACCAGTACCCGTGGTCTGTTAGGAAGTGGGCAGCACAGCAGGAGGCGAGCCTTGGCCAAGTGACCGTTACTGCCTGAGCGCCGCCTCCTGTCAGATCAGTGGAGCGGGGGAAGCAGGGGTATTAGATTCTCATAGGAGCTCAAACCCTATTGTCAACTGCGCATGCGAGGGATCTAGGTCTCATACTCCTTATGAGAGTCTAATGAAGGGGTGTCCAATCAATCTTTTGGCTTCCCTGGGCCACGTTGGAAGAAGAATTGTCTCTTCCACACATAAAACACTCTAATAATAGCTAATGAGCTAAAAAAAATCACAAATAATTTAATACAGTGTATGAATTTGTGTTGGGCTGCATTCAAATTTGCCCTGAGCGGCAGGTTGGACAAGCTTGATCTGATGCCTGATGATCTGAGGTGGAATAGTTTCATCCCAGAAACATCCCTGCCACCTCCGGCCCCAGTCCCCATCCATCGAAAAACTGTCTTCCACAAAACTGGTCCCTGGTGCCAAAAAGGCTGGGGACCATTGCTGGAGTAGATAAGCCCAGCTACTGCAGGAGGTAATCTGCGTAGTCCCCCTTCCAATGTCTGCTCTCCCTTTGTTCCTTCCTATTAAATCACATTTTTCTGAGGTGGCAGTGTGTGAGATAAAGTACTGCCCGCCCCAGGCTCTCTTATACCTTGGCAAGTTCACGTGTCCCAGTTCTGGCCACTGAGAGGTAAGTGTAAGTCTCCCGGGTGAGCCTTTTGGGTAAACTATTACTATTCCAAGAAAAAGGGAGGCTGTCCTCTGGCATGAGCCCTTTCCCCTTTGTCTTCCCTACTTTTGCTGCCTGGAAAGCAGATGTGATGCCATGAGGTGCAGCTGCCATCCTGTAAGGATGAGGCCTGACAGCCTGGTGGGGGTGCTGTCCCGGCCCTGGACTGCCGACCTCCAACCCGTTTCCCTACTGTGGCCAGAGTTTTATCACCATAGCCACTGTTTGGGGTGATCTAAATGAAATGAAATTTCCAAATGAATGAAAATTCAAAATTTGAAGTATCTTATTAACCTGTCTATATGTTCCAACTGAGGTGATACAGAGAAACGATTCCAGAGAATGAAAGGTCTGTTCACAATTGTTTCTGTAGGAACCATTCTCAACCCCTCTAGGGATTAACATCAAGACTTTTTCCTGAGTCTAAATCCCATCCATCAACTCCTAACTAACCTTCCTTAATTCCCTATCATTTGGTGTCATACATATGTTGTCATCAACAGGGTATCCACGGGTCTTCAACATCACGCACTTGGAATCTGAGGACTGACACTGCTCCCCAAAGGCTTGGCTTTAGACCAGCTTCACACAGCACAGAACCAAATGATCCTCCTGTCAAATCCAAGGTGTCTGCTCTGGCATCTTGGTCAAAGTCCAAAGGCTGTAATTGCATCATGCCTACTTTTGAGCGCTCCTAGAGTTCCGATTAGGTAATATTTATTTTCTACCCAGAAAAGGTTATGCCCAACCTTGCTCTGCACACTGAAACAATAAGGAGTCCCATCCAAGTGATAAGGAGCATCTGAGTGCGACATGAAGCTATCATGAGGTGGGGGCAGGAGGCTTCCACTGGCCTTACGCAGAGCCAGCTAGGATAGCCAGCAGCTTGGAAGAAGCTAAGTGTCCCTGAGGGGGTTAAACTTGAGCTTTTCTGTGCCAGTACAGAAATAATACGCATATCTTTCCACTTTAAATGATTTCTAAAGCGGATGTCAGCAGATGAAAAGAGGATTGAACTCCAGCTCCTTCTCCAACAGCTTTCTATCAAAATATAACCCACGTGAAGACTTCAAAAAACTAAATTCCTTCTATTATAAAGTATGCTGTCTTAATATCGCGTGGTGTGTGACTCGTTAGATTCCCAGCTATGAATAACCCATAAATGAGGTATTTTGCTTTGCTTAGAGATACTCTAATGGTCAACAAGTTTTATTTAATATGCAAAATTACCTTTGTAAATATCACTAAATGGTGAAATAAAACATGTTCGAAATATCTGAAATGATCCTTCTTTGGACAAACAAGAAAAGGCTCAAATTATGTATTCAAATAAAGACCCACACGCGTAATGAAGAGAAAATCTCTAATAATTTATTGACCTTCAGTTTCACATTGTGAAAAAAAAAATAACAGTTTTACAAAACCTCAAAATGTAGTCATAGCAAACAAGTACATATGAACATGAACATTTGCCTTCAACTTATGCAGAGTTTTGTACGTGAACCACATAGTCAATAGCCAAGAGAGGGATATTATGCGGCTCTAATCACTCTTATTCAAGACAGGTGTCAAGCCCAGAGAAAAGGGGCTACACAATTCTACCAGAAGTGGAGGGCTGCCCTTTGTTATATGTTTCTACAGCAACCAGCCCACAAAATACGAAGAACCTTCTCTGTCTGATGCCAAGGTTTTTGTGTGTACTGTGCTGTGAATTGCATTTGCTTCAAAGTGTGGGACGTTTCACTGGGTGAGAATGGTCAAGTAGTGAGACCAAATGCCTACATCAATTCAAAGAGTGGGAGTCCAGAAAGTTCCCTGCAGGCTGGGGGCCCAACGCTTAACACGGCTCCCCCGGCTCACACACAGTAATTAATAGAGGATTCAAAGACAGACCCCAACTTTGAAACAGCTGCAGAAAATTCATCCTGCTTTCAGAAGCCACGCAGTGACACATACATCTCTCTTGGCAGATTTGCATCATAAACTACAGAGCTGTAACTGCTACAATATAAACGACACTGACTATGCCCGCTGGGGGACAATTAGACATTTGCATTGCTCAGAACACATCTAGGAACCACGGGTCTGACTGCTGGAAAGTACTGTGATTCTTTTCTTCCAACGGCTCATTTATTTTGGCCCAACTACAGCCCACTCATTCATGGCATGGACGACAAGCACAATTAGTCTAAAGTACTAAGGTGGAGAGAAATGTTAAGGATTTATCTGTCATTAGACAATGCAAACACGGTCACAATGTTAAAGGTTGTTATCAGTCTTAACCCCTATTTTCTAAAATACAGCAATGTGAGAAACATCAATGAAAGCAGTTTGAGTTGCAAACTTTGGGCGTCCCCCGCACCTCAGGGGAAGCACCTATTTGAGACTAGCACTAATACCTAGGACAGCACATGCTCAGTAAACAAGCACTCCAACTAGCAAAGAATGTATTCACAACCGATTTCCAACTCCACCGGAAAACTTCTCAATAGGGGCCACTGCGGACAATTCTTTGGTGTTTTGTGGCCAAATGTGTTACTTGTGCACCAAAGAGTTTTTTAAAAAGAGATTTGCCTAAGGGTGAGCACTAAAGCATACATTGTGCCAATGTGATTATTGTCTTGGCAACCTTCTAGAACTTACTAAATCATATGGCGAGAACCAGTTCAGGTCAAGTAAATCTGGTGATGCAATTTATATCTGTGACACTTCTGTTTTTCCCCCTTAACTGTGGTTATGGCAAAGCATTTTCATAGGGTAATAAATAAATAAATAAACTTTGGACAATGCCTTTACCTGTACCCTATATACAGACCTATTCCATAGAATTTTCCAGGATTTCAGGATATTACACAAAGAAAAAAAAAACTGTAAAGCAATTTGGTCCTTTCCAGATTTCAGCAGCTGAGACTGAATTAGGTAAATCAGATGGGAGGGGGGAAAAGGGCAGAAAGAAGCCTCCCCTTACCCCATCAGCACAACCAAATCCCATGAAATCCCATTAAAAGTTGGTGAGTCTGAGAAAAGTGATCTCCACGGTTTCTCTACCTCTAGGATGTCACTGAAAGTTCCATTTTGTCATCCTTCCCTGTCTTGACATTTTAAAAATCCACCCCTCCCCAACCCACCCTCCAGTTATACTCCAAATTGTAACTCAAAATTTTTCATGTTTGTGCAGCAAAGCACATCTCAACAGCCACGAAATGTGCAAAACATACGACCATTCACACACGTCCATACATGTGAAGACAGCTGTAGGCATTGTTTCAGCATGCAGGCATGGAACAATAAATAGCTATATCTAATATAACAAACTTCTTAACAGCCAAGGGAAAGTTTAAAATCACTTATAAATAGAAAAGAACGTCTACCAAATGGCTACCAACAAAGTCCCCATTGTTCGGAAACGTTCCTGGGGAGCAGACCCCTTAGAAATTAACGGAGAGTCCAGTGGTCCTCATTCTTCAGCCAGCTTCCCTCTTGGACCTACAGTTGGGCTCTGAATCTCCAGCAGCAGCTGGTGTGGAGGCTTCAAGCTCGCTCCTCAGAGAGAGGTGACAACCATTTCAAATTTTACACCTAAATGGCAGAGCCCATGGAAATCAAATGCTGAATATGGTACAGCAAGGGAAAAGGTCCAGCTTTTCTCTCCCTTTGAGGGGCTGATTAACGTTGACATTAATCCACAATTACAAGACAAGGACTAGATCACAAGTTCGTTCATTCATATTTAAACCATGTGCTACTTGCACCAAAAATCCCACCCCCCTCCCTGCCCCCTTCCTTCATGTCCAGTTAGAGCATTTACAAGGTGCAGCAGATTTTATTCAAGTCTTGCAACTTCTTTTCCTTTTTTTCTCTTTGTTAAACTTGGCCTCTCCAAAGTAGAAATCTCATATTATCTCATCGAGTGATGGAGTGAGCTGAAATAGAAGGAAAAGAAAAAAACAAAACCAAAAAAGCATGAAGGATTTATGTGATTCCACAGTTTTAAGATTTTTGTTATTAGCCACAAAATTGTTTTTAAAATTAAACTTGGGATGGAACTGGACAATATTGCTTCCAAAGGTCTTACATGTTCAGTATGAACTGTGCAAAGATATGTAAAGTACTTGCCTTAAATGCACACACATATGCCATGTATGCATCCCTGCTGATGGCTGGCCTGACAAAAACAGTGATGTCTAAAGAAGGACTTTCACTTCTTTCCTAAGCATATATGTATGTTCAAATCCAAACCTGTATGTCTAGGTGCTATTATGAGTCACTATCTTCTGCTTCCAACATTCATAAAATTTCCTTCTGTGGTTAAACAGAGCCATTGTAAAGTGATCACCAAGGGGTCAAAAGAAGGGAGAGTCCTGTGCAAACCCTCCCTGGCCCATGTACCATGAAAGATTCCAAATTAACTTTATTCACCATCTAGGAGGCAGATATACTAATCCTCTTATTTAAATGCATCCTTGCTATCCATTATGGCAGAAATCAGTCTCACTTCCTTTCACACAAGGATGTATCAGGCCTCAACAGCGCAAGGTTGGAGTTTATTCTCAAAGTTCATTAGTCCACACTTAGGTGCCAGCAGCTACGGCATGCCCGTGTTACAGAATTTACCTACATCAGGTGTGAGTATCAGTTCAAAGTGCCGTAACCACAAAGCCTGCACATTTCATAGAGTTTGCATGTCCTTACACTGCTCATCCCTTCCTATTTATTTATTTCTGATTTCATCTGGGGAAATTTTGCAGAGGGCTTTTGTATCCCTATTGCTGTAACTCTAAGTACAGACAAAGGGAATTCTGGAGGGGCCACTCACGATTTGCACTGAATTCTTCCCACTTTGCTTTTGTGTGTTCGGAAGCTGATTCATTTCATAAGTTGTTTCTTTTGGCGGTTTCCTAACAGTGATTCAAGCTTTCAAGGCATTCCTTAGACTACAGTGTCACTGCCCCACCTCCACCTCCTTGTAACCTGTACATCAACATTAGGCCAAAAGAATGTATCTTGTAATAATATAAAATTTCAAGACAGAGCATATTTCAAACAGAAAAAAAAAAAAATACACACCAAAAAAAAAAAAAAACCTGCATATTCAAACAGGGAAAAAAAAGGACATGCATCAAAAAAAAAAAAAAATCTAGAGAAGAAACAAAGCCCAAGTTAGGTTGAGGCCACAGAGTACCATGAAAACAGAGGATAATCAAAGTAATTTCCTTTTTGCCCTTCCCACCCACTGACAGAGCAGCAGGAGGCAGGTAAAACCTCCTCGGTGGATGAGCTTTAAGACCAAGGGAAACTTTCTGTTAAACACTGTATTAATTCAGTTAGCACCTACATTTGGAGGGCAGAGGAATTTGTAGTTTGGGACTGATACCTGTCTACCCAGCCCTTTAAGGCACTCCAATCCCCTTAAATGTTTTAGCATTATCTTGTGTAGTAAACTGTAGACATTTTAACCAACATTCTCCCTGTCGGAAATTCAAAGAGTGGCTTTGATCAGGCGTTTACGCGGCAAACCTGGCCCTGTCCAATTTAGTTTTTATATGCTTCGGTCTCTCACTGGTAGCGCCAAGGGTGAAGAGGATGTTATTTTGCATATGGCTTAACACTTTACTGGCTCTGTTTCCCAGGGACCAGAAGGGTATGATTCAGTTCAAATACTGAGGGTAGGGTGAAGTCAAGTGTTTGCCAACATGCTCACTCTGGGCTGAAAGAGGAGGAACCAAAAATGAAGTCTAAAGACAACAAGCAGATAATAGTCAAAGAAACCTCATTTTCCTGCCACACACAAAGCTAATTCCACTGCCATATCTCAGAGTAAGTTAGGGTCTAAATCGAATATTGAACACTTACTGCACGCCAAGCACCGGGCTAGGCATTTTTGCCTCTTTTAACCCCACTCCTTTATCAATTGACCCAAGTCTGAGTGGGGACAGTTACAGGGGAATTATAGATTAAACCACTCATTTGACAGAGAAGCAACTCAGGAAGGTCTAGAACTTAAAACGAGGGCCAGAACACACATGTGGCTTCTCCCCTCTTTCTGCTTCAATTTCCTTACCTTGTTCCAAGGATGCCAGCCAGCCTACCCATTGTCATTTTTTATGTACCACCACCTTGCTAGCAATTTTTATGGCTCTTATGTGCAAATATACTCAGTTCTGGACTAACACCCAATTAAGTGTGCTGTTAATTGATGCTTTTTGCCTAGGAGGTTCTTTAAACCTGCTTTAGAGGTGAGTCATGCATTCGTATCACAAATGAAATAACCACTTTCAGAGCATTTGTTTATTCAAGATTACTGAGATGCCAGCAAGGCTACAAAAATCAGTTTGATGTGGGACGCTATTAGCCCAGTGGCTCCCCAGAGGAGGTATCTGACTGTTCCTGCTGTTTTGAAGGAGTTTCATTCCAAGAAAGTATGACATAACTCAGAACTCTGCTAATTGTACTAAGGGTGGAAAAGATAACTGAAGAAGTGAAAAAAATAGCAAGCTGAAATGGGAGAGTAAGGCCAGGTTTAATGATGTTTCTAAAGGAGCTGTAAGAGATGGGGAAAGAAAAGACCCATGAGATGAAACCCCTCTTTGCCTAGCTTGCCACTGCGCCTAGATTCCCTTTTCTCCCTTTGAAGTGCCCTTCAAAGGTGTGAAACGTACTAGGGAAAACAGAGCCAAAAGTTCCCAAGTAAATGAGTTTGTTTTCATTGTAGTTCCTCCAAAGCAGTTACTTTCTTCTCTTACTATTAGTAATAAGCCCACAAATCACCAAAACAAATCAACATATTCTGTGTGCGCTGGGCTACACTTACACACGCCTAAGCGATTCCTGGGGCCAGTCCTAAAAATGCTTAGCAGTAAAGTGGCCATGAGCTTTGTGAATTCTGAACTGTGCAGGCCTATCAATTATTTGAGCAGTGAGTATTATATACTCTTAAATACACAGACAACTATTATGTACTCAGATGCATGACACAGAAATACAACTTTTGTTAGCCTTGACAATGGGGGCAGCCTGACTAATTCTGAAAGGCCATAGTTAGGGAAGTTTAGGTGGCTGGGTATTATCTGCACAAATTTCTGCTATGTACCTGCAACCTTTTACAAAGACACATACAGATTTACCTCTAAAGGTCATAAACGCCATAAAGGGTGCTATTCTTTTTTAAGAAAAACATTTAAAATAAGCTAATAATTTTGGAGAGAATAAACTAGGCATGAATTTGAGCGATGCATTTTTTTAAACCCTATTCATTCCAGAAAGGGTTTAGGGAAGCAAAATTTGAACGTAAACAAAGTATCACCTGGGATGGCATTGGTGTCATGCACGTAAAGCTCAAGTTTATTCAGTGGCAGTGCAGCATGATGCTCCAGTGCTTATGCCCTGGAGCCAGACCCCCTGTGCTGACTTCCTGACCAGCTCCACCACTTTCTAAGCTCTGCTAACTTGGGCAGCTTACCCTCCATAATGCATGAAGTTTCTTCATCTACAAAATGAAGCTGGTAATAATTCCCCACAGGGTTCTTGTGAGGTTAGAATGAGATGATCCATGGGAAACACGTGGCACCACTCCAAGAACACGCGAGGGCTCAATAAACATTAGCTGCCATTCTTAACAGAGGTCAGGGGTTTTTAACCTGGTTGTTCATTGGAATCATCGGGAAACTTTCTAAAAATACTGATGCTTGGACCCCACCCAGACCAAATGAAACAAAGTCTCTGGGATGGGCAGTTTTTGAAAAGCTCTTCAGGAGATTCTGAGGCTGAGTAAAAGCTGAGAACCACTGGCTAATGCCATGGGGGGCTGAGGCTGTGGTCAACATAAAAGTGGGTAAGTTCTGGGGGCACCAGCTCTCTTATTTTTACAGCTTTGGTAGGACCTCTGCAGTACAGTCTCTGTGGAACGGATCTCACCCCACGTACTGAACTTATGCAATAGCCTAATGATATGCATACCTACATCTACAGCTAAACGTCTTACCTCGTGCTCACTTTCTCTAGAATGTACTGCATTTAAGAAGGCAGATGTTTCCAGGTGCTGACAAATGCAGTAGGAATCAGCGAGTATGGGACAGTGGTGATGCTGTTCCACACATCCAATGTTGGATCGTAGCAGTCCAAAGTCTTGCATCGCTGAATGCCAAAGTATCCTCCAACCACGTAGAGTTTGTTTCCGGAGGCCACAGCATGGCAGCTCATGCGCTTTGCTGTTACATCTCCCACCTTGGTCCACTGGTAAGTCTCACTGTTGAATTTATAAGCAGAGCAGGCAGAGAACTCTGTATCGCCCCCCATAATAAAAATCTGGTTCCCCAGCACAGCTGCAGCTGTGTAACGCCAGGGCTGGGGACAGGTGGCCGGTACAGTCCACCTGTTTTCACACTGATCATAACACTGAACTTTGGGGAGCTTGTCATGGCTGACGCTGGTACCTCCGAAAGCAAACAACTTGAGTTTGGCGCTCACTACTGCGGCGTTGCTAACGCCTTCTCGGAGTGGGGCCACCATGGTCCATTTGTTGGTGGTGGGGTCATAATGTTCTACCTGCTTTAGAGAGACTGAGGGGGAGGCCGGGAGGCAGCCAGTTGCGGCCGTGTGCCCCCCAACCACATACAGGCAGTGCTTCAGCTCAGCAGAGCCATGGCCAAACCTGGCCACCAGCATGGGGGCAGCTTTGGACCACTCCTCGTGCAGGGTATCATAAACCCAGACATCTTTCGAGACCCCATTTTCAGACCCCCGCCCCCCGGTAATGTACACTTTACAGCCAATTGCACATGCACTGAACTCTTTTCTTGGGCTGGGAATGTCAGCCTTGGGAATGATTTCTTTGGCCTTCTGGTCTACCAGATACAGCTTATCACACATGAAGGTCTGTCCTCCCAGAAGGAAGAGGGCATGGCCAGTTTTCCGAGGTCGGGCACAGAGGCTGGTTACCACACCATCATTCTGCAGGATTTTCAGTTTGCACCTGATGGCCTCTTCCACGATTTCCTTACTCTTTCTCTGCTTGGTGATGAGTTCCTCCATGGCAACATTCTCCATGAGATAGATGGCTGGCAGAAGTGCCAGCCTTACTGTCTGCAACAGTTCTGGGAGGTAGCAATAGCGCTTCTTCAGGTCATAGCTGATCCAGTTAATTGCAGACTCGTACACAAGCCTTTCATCTTCTGTCTCCAGCTCTTCACTGGACAAGAGTTGCACTACCATGTCCTGGGGCAGCTGGAGGAAATCTTCATTCTTCCTGATGGTTTGGAAGTTGCTGAGACACATTCTCCAGGACAGTTCGTACAGCTTGGTGCACTGGTGCGCATCGGACAGCAGCAGCATGCCCAGGCAGTTGGTGGGATGCAGGTTCTTTTCCAGAAACTCTGCACATGCATCCCGGATGTCTTGAAACTCTAGCATGTCACCAGCTTCCAGGAGCGATTCTGCATTTTCTTCATTGATGATGACCCGAGAGGAGTACGCATAGTCAAGCAGCAGCTCCAAGACTTCTGGGTGGATGGAATTGTCAAAGTTGACCTCACTGTCCTGGCTCTCTTTCAGGCCACCACTAAACATGGCCTCAAAGTAGCGGCTGCATGCAGCCAGCACTGCCCGGTGGCAAGGGAAGGTCCTATTTCCGGCATGGAGAAGGACGTCAGTGAAGAGACACTGCTGGCGTAAAAGATTCAGGTGAGTGAGGACGCTGTCAGCGTAGGAGGACTTGTGAAACAGATAGATGTTAATGGAGCCGCTGCTGGCCCTGGACTTGCGGTTCTCATGCACGCTGACTGACATTTTGCTTCCACTCCTAAAAATAATAATAATAATAATACATTGAAAATTATGCTCCTGACGTTCAGAACAGCAGAACAAAAGCAACAATGGTTTGGGGCAAAAACCAGAACACTTTGTTGTTGACCATGCTACCTACTATTCTAGAGCAGTGCATGGCTATTCCAGGACAAAGCCAGAGACAACTTCCCAGAGGAAAGCTATTCACTGGAATACTGTTGAGCTATTTGAACTCTGCACTGTTTAAAAAAAAAATCACTGCATAAAAAGCAGGTTCATCTTGGAAAACCTGACTGCCAACTTTCAGGCCATTGAAGTCTTTTAGAATGTAAGTCAGCAAAAGCCAGGAGAAGTCATGTCTCATTCTCACAGCTCCCTGTCCTAGTCTAGCTGATTCACTGTGGGCCACTTCAAATGCCAGGTCTCCTGCTCTCATAATGCCAGAGAATGGGCACCGGCTTTCATGCCCCGTGCAACATAAAGCCATGCGTAAAACAAACACCTAATAATTAATTCTATTAAGAATTCCTTTGGTAAGATCCAATCTCCCAGTGCATACAGTAAATGGGAAATGTAAGGCCAACTTCTGCAATGATCAGACCTTTATTTAAATGTTACAGATTAATGTATTTCATTTTATACATATGTTTGAGACCAAGTTTCGCTCTGTCACCCGGGCTTGAGTGCAGTGGTGCAATCACAGTTCATTGCAGCCTCGAACTCCTGGACTCAAGTGATCCTCCTGCCTTGGCCTTCCAAGTAGCTGGCACTAAAGGTGTGCACCACCAAACTCAGATAATTTTTTGTATTTTTTTTTTTTTTTGTAGAGACAAGGTCTTGAACTCCTGGCCTCACCTGATCCTCCTGCCTCAGCCTCCCAATTTAAAGATTAATTTCTAACCAGAAAGCTCTACCACTGAAGACTCCTAAAAGCATCCCAATTTGAATATAACCATATATCGATCAGCAGGCTTTAGTCTAAGCACAGAATAATTTCTGGCCATAATCACCGACTACCTGTCTTGCTCTGGACAGCCTCTCATGTGAGGATTTGGCACATAAAAAGAAGAATATTTTGAGTAGCATACTCATGGCTGCTGTTTTCTGTTCTTCCGGCTTTATATCAATTTTTGGGAAACCAGTTGCAAGAACAAAAGATTCGCCCCTGTCTTTTGATTAAATAGTGCATCACCAGGATCTGCACTGTTCCTATATACTTGCAAATGCTGGCACCTGCACAGAGGGCGTTCAAAATGCAAACACTGCTTTATTTCAATAAAAAATACACGTGTGTGTGTGTGTGTGTGTGTGTGTGTGTGTGTGTGTGTGTTTATGTATGTATTTTGCCAGCTGTTATTAATTTAGGGCCACCCTAGAATTTATTTATTTGCCGGCTACAGTGCTTTCATTTGGTACCTAAACTGAAATTATGGCAGAATCGAATGCTATCTTTTGGTAAGAAAAAAAGATAGCATTTCTTACCTTCAGTAAGGAAACAGTAGGGTAGCGACATAGGAAATCCCTGTCATCTGCCTTCAAAAACTGAATCACATGCCTTCATCCCTTTCTTTTATATTACCCCTCTGTTACTTCAAAGGAATGAAGTCCTCAAGAACCTGCCTATCCAAGGATTCCTAAAGAAGCTGTTTATCCCGCTGTTTATCCCCAGAGGGTAAACTGTGTGGCTGGTTACAGTATCTGTTCCAGACACAGCCAGCCAGTCCTCAGAGCACAGCTGAAACTGTTTCCTTTAACCATTCAGATATTTTTTACATTTATATTCTAAGAATTATTAATAAATGCAAATGAATGATTTGCCACAGATTCATGAGCTAAAATACTAACCTGCTACCTCCCCAACCAGATATGAACTCCACTGTGAGACACCACAGCAAACCACAAAGGCAGGGGCATGACACACAACGCCTCATACCATTAGGTGATGCAACTAGTTTTCCTTTCTTTTTGGAATGTAACTTTTTATGATGAGTAAACATGGCTTAGTGGAAGAAAGGAAGCAACAAAGTCCTAGAGCTCTAATGTTTAGGAACCTCCACAGTGACTTGGGATATGAAAAATGGTGAGAAGCCAGCCTCACTCCCACCTCAAGCTAAGCTTCTACTATTTACTCCAGTCTAACCAATGCCCAGTGTTCTGGAGAATGACCATATGAACCTATGGGAATGCATCAGGTTTCCAAAGGGTTAAAACACTCATTTGCATTCTCAACGCTCCACCACTGTAGTTGTTATTTTAATTAGTATATTCAATCTGAAGTATTTGGAGGAAGATGTTAAGCCTAAACCTCAAAAGACTGTCTACATACTCCTATGAAGCTGCCGCCTCTCAGGCTAAGAGCGAATGCTGCCCTGACTGAAGGAAGAATGAGGCTCCCTGCAACTAAGTGCACAGGCACCAAAATGCTTGTACATTGAGCTAGAATCATGCTGGGCCCAGAACACATTTCCCGGAACACTAGATTCAGGATGGTGCAAAACAACATTCACAACCAGATTTACTTACGCCTAAGAAAACAATTTGTTGAGAAGACCTCAGGACATAGGATCTACATCTCTCTGCATCCTGTGTTTATGCTCCTGTATGTTCCAGGTTGGCCCACCAAGCCAGAAGGAAGAGCCTAGCCTGTCATCTTGGATACCATCCAGATGGAAAAGCAAGTCATAGTCAAAGTCACAATCAACATTCTTGCAACAATGTTTGATTAAAATAAAAAGCAAACTTGGAAACCCAAGGGGAAATAATTGCTTTCTGTTTTAAAACTGTGCAAACATCAAAGTATCAGCAGAAACCATGTATACAAGTCACTGAACACACCTTCAACATAAAATGAATCATCTTTCGAGCATTTTTAAGCCCCCAGAGAAATCACATTTGCATGCCAAGTGAGTGGTCAAGAAAATGCACACATACACGTAACCTGCGTCTACAAAGAAGACAGGGAAAAGGGCTTCAGTTACAGTAACTTCAGTTCACTTCATGCTCCTAATTCAGGCTCTCTGCCTCCAGTGCTTAGCACCCCGCACGCTTCTCCAGGTTTTGAACCTGATCTCAATCCAATCAAAAGAGAAACTAGGCAGATTTTTTTTTCTGGACATTTATATTGCTGTAACAATAGAACATTATAAAGATCTTGTTAACAAAAATAGCTTCTTGCCGGAGTCTTTTTATTAACACTTGTAACGCTATTTAAGAGGCTGGCCATGCCTCTGACACCAGACTGCATGTGGATAAATTCAGTGTTTCATCTCCACCCCGCCCACCGATTCCTATCCTTTGTAACTAATAATGTTACTGGACAGATCAAGAAACTAGTTTTTCAGAAAGCAGTTCTCATTCATTCTCTTTAGATATTTCCGCCGCAGTGAACATGCCCGCACTCAGGGTGTCTGTGCGTGGCCCCAACTTTCCTCCGAGTCTGGGAGAGTGCAACGTGGGCCAACTATCCCGCGCGCTCGGCCCTGGAGGCTGCGGGGAGACACAACGCGACATTCACCCCCAGGAGAGAGCTGCATTCCGCGGAGGAGGGAGGCTGACTGTATCCTTAGTTCGGCTCCTCGCTTCCCCAGCGGCTCGCCCTGAACATTGCACCGCGGAGGGGAGGCCGGTCGACCCCTCCTGCAATGCCCGGCTCCTGCCTGCTGTGGGAGGGCAGCGGAGGGCACCATGGTCTCCTCACCGAGAACAGCTCCCCTCGGCCTAAGTCGAAGCGCCCGGCTGCCCGGAGCACGCTCACCCATCGCGAACACACTCCTGCAGCCGAATCAGCCCCTGAAGCCGGCAGAGCCTGCAACAGGTCCGGGGCAGTGGGGGAAACTTACAGCAGTGGCGACTGGCCGCAACGCACAACAGAGTTCTAGCGTCGGTCACGGGCGGGAGGCTCAGCCCCGGGGAGCGGTGGCGAATGCCCGGGCGTAAGGAGCGCGCAAGGAGCGCCGGCTGGGGAGAGGACTGCGCGCCGAACGCTGGCTCGCGGACTGGCTACCGCTGGCTTTCGCTTCCGCCTCTCGTCCCCACGCCGCGGACCCCGTGCCCAGGACCCGCAGAGCGTCTCCCGGAGCGCGTCTCCGGAGCGGAGAGCAAGCCTGCCACTGCAGGCGCCGCGGAAGAAGGTGGGTTGTGTGCTCGGGGGAGGGAGTTAGAAAGCGCTGATTGCGCCGGCGGCTGCCAGGCGTCTGGACTCTCCGCAGCGCCACCGCCGCACCGCCTCCTCTCCGGCTGCCAGAGCAGTCTGCGCCCCACCACCGCGCGCCCCGCTATAAGTGGCGCGGCGGGGAGGGGAGGGGGCGCGTATGCAAAGAGAGCGACACCGGGGGAGGGAGGAAGCGCTTTAGTGCGGCCCGCAGTGTAGGAGGAGGAAGAGGAGGAGAAGGAGTGGGAGGAGGAGAGGAGCTGGGGAAGAGCGTGTCGGGGGAGTTAATCTGGAGAGGAAGCGGGAGAGGGGGGCTGCGGGGAGTGCAAAGAGACAAAGCGGGCGCGCTCTCTCAGCCGCTGGCAGCTGCAACACCGGGAACCGAAAATAAAATAAGTTTTCCCGAGTCCGAGTGTCTGCGCTTCTCTGGGCCAGCCTGGTTAATGGACAGCCCCGGATCTGAGGGACCCACCTCAGGGGAGCGCAGCCCGGGGCTGTGCGTTCGGTGATGCCAGAGCCCGCGAGATGCTCTGGAAAGGACAGCAAGGAGCTAGCTGGGTATCCCCAAGACGGGCCCTGGGCACGGGGCACAGATAGCGCCTTGGGTAAAACACTTAGAGTAGGGAGAGAGAGTGGCAATGGAAGGGCAAAAGTCTGGACACTTTGGGGACACTTGGGTTGAGCAAGCCAGGAGGTTTAACTTCCTTGCTGGCAGAGAGCCAAAGAGACTCCAGCCCCAGGCATTTCCCATGTGTCCTTCCTCCCCACTCCCCAGCGGGTGCGGCACCCAGGGCTGGACTCTGCCCTAAGCCAGGCGACAGCGGCGGCAACCCGGGCGCTGTCCTGTGGGGAGCGCACCACGTGCTTTTCAGCCAATCGCCGCGGCCGCTTGATTCAAAGTGAACTCCTCAAAGCAGCAGCCACGCCGCCTCCTCTCCTAGCGATAAAGCCTCCATCACCCTCTTCTGCTTTTGATCGCTCAATGGTGTTTGTTTGGAGTTCAGTAAAGAAATGGCCCAGCACACACACGTTTAATATACCCCTGCGTTGCAGGAGAAAGGAAGGCGATTCGAAAAATAATCTTCCGTGGTGATCACTTTTACGAATCATTTTTTGATCTTTGCAACTAGAGACTTGTCTTTCCACTGGGAGTTAAGATGTCTGTATTTTATTCGGTGTTTGGAATTAAGTCTATAAATGAACCGGATAGATGACCGGTCCAGCCCCCTTGTTTTACAGGCGGGGAACCGAGGCCCAGGGAGATGTGAATTGCCTGGGTCGAGGTCACTTAGCAACAATGTCCCAGCTCTGCAGCTCGAGAGTGAGGGGCCCTCGTCAGAGTTTATTCCGTCCCCGGGTCCCCGCGTCCCCGCGCCCCCGCGCCCCCGCGCTTCGCCTCCCAGCTTGCTTTAAAATACTAGGCACAGGAGAAGTTTAAACTGGCCAAGGAGGCTCCACCTGGCACTTCCAGAATCCAGACTACTAAAACCGAGACTGTCAGTTATTCATTTTAATTTTGCTTTCCTTTACCCTTGTTCCCTCCTGGTATTTGCGCCGAGAAATCTTGCTCCTTACAAAGAAAGAAAGACAGTGCCCTCTGAAGTCCTTTGTTAGCATTAACTCGGCAGCCTCACCACGAACCTTTAGCTATATATGTATTTTTAATGCAGTGTCTCGGCTTGTGGCTGCTTCACAGAGACAGCCCGGATCAATTTATGGCAAGAACCACGTATGGAGAGCCGGGGGGGTGGGCTGCGAGGTTAGGAGAGGGCAAGCAAGAAGCACCCAGGTTCTGAAGCAAAGACCAGACAGATGGGAGCACTGCATACTCTAGAGATAGGTGCTGAAAAGAAGGGAGGTGGAAATGTGTAGCTATTTGACATATGTCTTTTTAAAACATTTTTAAAATGTTTCTATAGCCTGTGGCAAGGTGTGGGGGAGCTCATCAAGGCAGTCACCAACCCACCTTATAGGCACCTCCTTGACTCGCTCTGTCTGCCTCCTTTGTGAGTCAAATCTACCTAAAACCGAACCTAGATGACCTTGCCTAGAAATGGACCATGTACATAGCTCCGCTGGTTGGTTGGGGATTTTACCACAGGAAGCCACCAACCTAGGGACAAGTATGTATCTTCACCACCTAGAAACTGCTGAATGTCCTTAGCCAAGGGAACGGCAAAGTTCACATCTCTTTGCGAAGAACTTTGCAAGGCAGGGCTGAGAAAGGAAAGAAATCCTCTAGCCATTGTGTCACCATCCACTGTTGCCACTTTCCTGTATCTTTTCTACCTAATGTTGTCACTTTCTATGCCTCAAGAAAAGAAACAAAAAAAGCTGGAGACTGGAAAATCTTGAAATGCATTCAGTGACCATATACGTTAGTTTCATCTGCCTCCAGGAGATAAGCAACACAAGGGAAAAGAAATTAGCTTATGTAGGTTCTAAAAACTGGAGAACGTTTTCCTGCTGAAAGTCACAGGAACTCAAATTGCAAGTTGGGAAATCATGTGTGCTACTGATGACCTCCTTCAAACTGTACCCTGGTTTGCTTGAGCCAGTGTATGACTAGTTTTCAGGCAGTTGGGCAGTTTCTAATGTTTATTGCAGATGAAAATGATTTGCAAGTTAGCATATTTATGATCATAGCAACTCAAACTGTGTAATCCCACGGCATCTCTCAGCCAATCCTAAAGATAACACTTATCACCCCACTCACACAAAGAAAAGTTGAGCAAGTCTTCATTCTGTACAGGAAGAAACTTCTAAACAGGGCTGTCATCAAACTGGACAACCATGGACATAGCAGATATCTGAGTTACAAACATCTCAGGAAATGCTACTTGTACTGTATCTGCATTACACAATGGCCAACACTTCACACAAGATATTAGGCCAGTCCTGTAGGCCCCTGGGAGCAGGTCTTTGCCTCTGCCTCGTGACATCAAACCAAGGTCTCATTTTTTAATGCTATTAAGAAGCTGTGCCCAAGGCTTTGGGCTTGTTATTTCCCTTAACAATGTTATTTTGTTAGGCCGCAAAATAAGCAGCATGGGGTTAAATGTATTAGCTGCCTTCAAACCTAATTTATCTTCATTCCTTCCTAATTTACACTTGGGCTGAATTAATGAGGATGATTTAATTAACATGGTGCGATCATGGTACCAGGGACAGGACAGCTCAGGGGATTAGACAAAACAGTGGGCTAAGCAGCTGCCATCCTGCCTCCTGTGGTCTCCTGAAGCCCCACCCAAATTCAGACATGTTCCCTGCTGGTATTCCAAAAGTGCCCTCTTTGTTCTGTGAGAACACTTCCTGGGTCTGTGCAAGGAAGATAGCACAGCTTTCTTCCCTGTGTTATTTGCTAGATGGACTTTAAGGCTGTGTCCTGGAGACTCAGTGTGGCAGAAGGGCCAATTGCCCACCAAAGATTTGTGCTCCTCTTCCATAGTGTTGAGTTCGTGTTGGGAAGCAGACACCCAGCCAGGGACCACACCTCCCGGTAGCACATATGTTGGGATCAACACCTCTGAAGGGGAAGGGAGAGAAGCTGTGTGGACAGATGGAGACACTGAGCTGGGATGTGGTCTCAGCCAAGCTTTGGCTGACCCCATGGGGACCTCTGGCACAGAAATGGCCTCACAGGGTTATCTGCATTTAAGGCAAGAAGGCTAAGCTTTTATAGGGCTACATCACCCGGTTGCTGAATGCAGGTTTCCCAGGGAAGGGACCATGGCTTTCGGCAAGGTGACGCTCTTCTGCAGAGGGAGCTGCCAGCATACTCAGAGGCTGGAGGAGTAAGCCCTCCATTCCTGAAGGAGAATCTGAGGGCCTCAGAACAGTGAGAAAACAGATACACAAACCTAGGAAAAAGAGATCTCAGCTTCCCTCAGCAATCCTCTAATTTTAAAAAAGAGAGAGAGGAAAGTCTAGCTGTTTACTAAAGAGATGAGAATAAGGAAAAAGACAGGTAATCAATACAAGATGTTATCAGCATTTTATAAATCAGTTATCACTTTTTTGTCTGGGGAAGACAAGGGGTCTAAATCAATAGTTTACTAATTGATACTTAACTAAATTTTAGTTTACCATCTTCTATCTTTGTGCATTAAAAAAATCGTGTTTATGTTAAATATCTGTTGTGATAAATCTTGAGAGTATTTTTGTTTTTTCTTCTTTTTTTGGTGACAAGAGTCTTACTCTGTCACCCAGGCTAGAGTGCAATGGTGCGATCTCAACTCACTACAACCTCCACCTCCCAGATTCAAGCAATTCTCCCGCCTCAGCCTCCCGTGTAGCTGGGATTACAGGCGCCCGCCACCACACCCAGCTAATTTTTGTATTTTTAGTAGAGACAGGGTTCCTCCATGTTGACCAGGCTGGTCTCAAACTCCTGACCTCAGGTGATCCACCCATGTCAGCCTCCCAAAATGCTGGAATTACAGGTGTGAGCTACCATGCCTGGCCTCCTTGAGAGTATTCTTAAGATTGCATCCAAACTGGTTCAATCATATTTTAACATTTATGTTGTCAGCTTATGTGTATTTTGTGAATTAAGTTGGATTATATAGTATGATATTTTTTAAGAGGTGGGACTGTGCTAAGTTGCCAGGCTGGAGTGCCGTGGCTATTCACAGGCCGACATGGTTCACTGCAGCCTCCAGATCCTGGGCTCAAGCTATCCTCCTGCCTCTTCCTCCTGAGTAGCTGGGACTGCGAGTGTGTGCCACAGTACCTGGCTCCACATAGTATGATTTTTAACTTCAAATTTCAATTGTTCACTACTGCTACATATGAATACAACTGACTTTTGTATTATGATCTTAAATGAAAAATTTGTGTGAAAGTCTATCTTTGTCCTGTAAGTACTAAGCGCCACTGTTCATGTTGAGCTCCTCTGTTAGGGCTTGTTATAGATGGGAAATTCATTCTTCCTTTGAGACTCCCTCACCTTATACAGCCCAAAGTGACATTTCAAGGAGTAGACAGTTTATTGGCTGCTTACAGGACTGGAGAGAGACAGATTTGAGTCGCTTTCCTTGTATTACTCTATAAAGTTTGGTCATTAGGAAATCAAGTGATCTAGACTGCTTATGCTGTTTCCACTCCAGGGCCTTTCAAGACAATTATCTTCACAGCCTGCTGTAGGTTATAGATTTTAGGGTCAGGATTTAAAACAGCACTTATTATTTTCTCAAAGCAATGTATGGTAGAAATGTAGAAAACATAGGAAAGCAAAAGAAAAGCTGCAAACCTATCACTTGGAGATAATCACATTAATCTCCATTTCAGTTCCAGTCTTCCTATGTCTGCATAGCATACTTAACAGTTAAGTGATTAAGAGCAGAGACTCTAGAACCAAGCTTGAATCCCTGCTTTTATATTTAGTAGCCAGGTGTTTGAAGGGCAAGTACTGTAATATCTCAGTGCCTTCATTTCCTAATCTGTAGTACGGGATAGTAACAGTACCTGGCGGATTAAATAAACAGTGCTTGGCTTGTGGGAAAAGCTATATAATGCTGGCATTTATGATGGTTCCTAAGTAAACCGTTTAAGGAGAATGGTATTCCTGAAACCTATAGATATTTCCTTCCTAGTAACTCTCCTAAATAAAAGTGACTTGAATCTTTATCAAGTTGTTAGTTCCATATCTGCTCGGTAGCGTTGGGTAAAGGGACACTCTGGTGTTTTGAATGAGTTCACAGATCTCTTAGTGTGTTTGCTGGAGGCTCTGCTCTTCTTGCATACCCAAGAAGCAGACAGCTTGTGCAACAAAAGCTCACATTCACGGAGTCTGCCTTTGCCTTTTTCCGTCTCTTATTGATCCTGTCTTCTTGTTTTGTACTGCAACCACTGGTCTTAAATTGACGATAAAGAAACAATTCATTCTTCATTCTCCATTACTTTTAAAAACTAAGCTGTAGTAAAGAGAAAAGAATTTAAGAAATCACACATTTTTAAAAGAAATAGCTAGCTATATTTAGAAGAAGGCAGCCGTGCCAAAACACATCATACATGGAGCATAGGCACCTACTTTTTCCTGCCCTGAAGATCTTGTAGGGTATGCTTGGTAAAAGCTCACTCAGGTCTATCAGAATCACACAAGGCCTCTGTGGGGTGTGGCCCTGCACAACCCAGGGGAATCTTGAACCATTTTTCTCCCTGCTTTTCATAATCTTTTGAGTACCCCAAGACTCCTGGATCCAAACTCTTAATTTGTTCTAAGTAATTACATTAAACAATTGACCGTTGTTTGAAGCAATGAAAATGAAGGTTTTGTTTGGCCGATATGCTCTGCTTCTAGGGCACAATGCCAAGTCTCTGAGCATGTCTGGGCATGAAGAAGGGACTAGAAGAAGGGACCTTTGTGGTCCAAGGGCTTGCACCTTTGAATGAATATTAAAAGGATTTTATGGTACTCCGAGAGCACAGATGCTACTTACCGCTTACAGCTCAGCCTGGGCAGGAGTGTGAAATCAGGAAGCTGCAAGTTAAAATTAGCAGAATGAAGAAAGAATGAAGAAGGAGATAGAGACACTGATGAGCATGTTGGCAGAAAGAAAGTTCCCATAAGTGTTTCTCCTCGTGATTTTGAAAACACAACATGAACAAAGATATGAACTTGCATATACAAGCATTCGCAAATTTCCCTTAGCCTCATAACTAATTTCAGAAAACATTCACTATAAGATCCCAAATAAAGTTGGAAGACTTGCCATTTCTTTATCTGTAGATATTTGGAAATATTGAAATATCAGGAGGAAATGGTAACTTTTTAAATTATGTATATTCAAATAGTTATGTCAATTTTCACACCCACAGTTATCTGAGCATTTGTGGTTTCGTTCATTTAGCCAATCAGTCATTCATTCAACAAATACTTATTTACAAGCATCATGTTAATCCTTGGTGCTAAGGAATATCCCAGTTTCACTGGGCTTCCTTCTAGCCTTTCGTTGTGCTCTTACACTGTCCAGGATTGGCCTGCCATCAGTGTGCTTGTATTTGCATTTGGACGTCTCCTTCCAACTCTGAAAGACAGAGGTAGTCTGATGGAGGCCAAGAGAACAACCCATGCATTTGCTAAATGCAATGCCACCATTTAGCAAATATGTGATCCTGGGCAAAGTATTTATTCTCTCAGACTCAGTTTCTCATCAGTAATATGGGGCCCAATAATTACAATATCCAGCTTGCAGGGATACTTGAGGATTAGAGAGCATAAAGGCACTCTAAAATGAAGATCTTTGTGAATGGTCTTTTATTTAATACCTTAGAAACTTGCATTGCTTTATGAAAATGATCCCAAATGGTCCAAACGTTACATCATTGTAAGAGAAGAAGCCATGTCTTCTGACTATTGTATTAAAAAACATATTTACTTTTGCACTTGACTTTTAACAATTCTTTTACATGTATATGTATATGTATATGTATATATATATTTTTTTATTGCACTTTGGGTTCTGGGGTACATGTGAAGAACATGCGGGATTGTTGCATAGGTACATACATGGCAATGTGGTTTGCTGCCTCCATTCCCATCACCTATATCTGGCATTACTCCCCATGTTATCCCTCCCCAACTCCCTACCCACCACTGTCCCTCCCCTAGTCCCCCACCCCCGCAGACCTCAGTGTGTGATGCTCCTCTCCCTGTGTCCATGTGTTCTCATTGTTCAACACCCGTCTATGAGTGAGAACATGTGGTGTTTGATTTTCTGTTCTTGTGTCAGTTTGCTGAGAATGATGGTTTCCAGGTTCATCCATGTCCCTACAAAGGACACAAATTCATCATTTTTTATGGCTGCATAGTATTCCATGGTGTATATATGCCACATTTTCCCTGTCCAGTCTATCATCGATGGGCATTTGGGTTGGTTCCAAGTCTTAATATTAGTCAAAGCAGCAAATACACATAGAGGCACCCTCAAATAGTACCAAAGGACAA
>CAUYLG010036294.1:0-76556 GCA_963573385.1 Cacajao melanocephalus
AAAAGAAGAAAATTGAAGAATGCTTTGCCCAGTTAGGATGACAAGTGGGAAAATATTATCTGTCTCCTCAGTTTCACTTTGAGATTTCAGGTTGTAGAGTAATTGCAGCTCAAGTATAAATGTAGTAAGAAGGGATCAGTCGTACTTGTAGAAAAATAATTAACCTCTTACTAATAAAATAAGTTCCCAATGAGAAAGAGTGAGCAGATACACCTATAAAACCATTACATCATGCATTTGATCATTTGATTACCTCATTCGTCTTATATCTGTTTTATTGTTGCAGAAATTACAGATGTAGAGTGTGGGTCAATATAATATTATTTAATCTGTATTGTTTTAAAGTTGACAATTATACAATTCAACATCTCAATAAATTAGTTTCAGATTAATCAAAGTATACTTGTACTAAAACTGAAATAGCTTTTCCATTAAATTTATATCTCCATTCTATGAAAAAAAAGTTAATCTTCTTACTATTGAATTCAAAACCAATAAAATATAATATATTAAAGTAAATGTCATTCTGAAATCTACAGCTGAAATCTTGGCATTCAAACACTATAATGTACTGTGGCACCTGTACTTTAGTATTCCATGATAAATGTACTTTATGAAATGCCCTTGCCACAGTTCCTAACTTCTCTATTGCTTACATAATATCTAAATTAGCCCGCACATTAAAATTTATCACTTTTTATGTTTTTATGTTTAGATGCCTCCCATAATCACCAGTGGATAAAGCGTTCTATGTGACATAGGAGAGGACATGATTTAATAAAATTTTGTTAGCCATGTTAAATATCTGCATGAAAATCATTTAGACCTCTGCAAAACTCGTTAATAATAAAATTCACGTAACTCAACAGAGTTATACTACTTTTACATCAGGTTTTATTCAGTGATGTCAGAATAGAGCTGATGTTTGGAGAAATTATTACTGATGCTGTCATTAATGCTCTCAATTTTCAAAATTTCTATGTAGTTTTATACAAGTTTGCACCTGTAAACATAATTACAAGAATGCTTCATTTCACACACACAAATATTTTACCTTCTATTAAAATACTATTTTAGCACTAAAATTTTCTGTCATAAAAATGAAAAATATATCAGTAAATGCAATTTCCAGAGACTACCAAACTAAGATTTTCCTTTCAAACACTTGGTGCAAGTTTACATCCTGTGTCACCTATGTCATGGGTCCTCATCAACCAGGCCATGGAGTGGTACTTGTCCATGGCCTCTTAGGAACAGGCTGCACAGAAGGAGGTGAGCAGCAGGCAAAAGCGCTAAGCCTCATTTGTATTTATAGCCACTCTTCATGGCTTGCATTACCACCTGAGCTCTACCTCCTGTCAGATAGCAATGGCATTAGATTCTCATAGACGTGTGAACCCTGTTGTGAACTGCACTTGTCAGGAATCTAGGCTGCCTTTTCCTTATGAAAATCTAATGTTTGATGATCTGTCACTGTTTCCCATCACTCTCAGGTAGGACTATGTAGTTGCAGGAAACCAAGCTCAGGGCTCCCACTGATTCCTCATTATGCTGAGTTGTGTATTTATTTTATTATATATTACAATGTAGTAGTAGTAGAGATAAAGGGCACAATAAATGTAATGCACTTTAATCATCCCCAAACCATCCCCATGCCCACTCCCCACTCTGACCATGGAAAAATTGTCTTCTACGAAACTTGTCCCTGGTGCCAAAAAGGTTAAAGACCGCTGACCTATGTTACAATAAATTTCTGCAAAGAATGTGACTGGTAAAATAAGCAAAGTCAAATATTTTGTTAAACTTACTTTTATAAAGACCTTCTGCAATGAAAAGTTGCCAAGATTCAGAAACTAGCTAGAAAGGCAGAACTAATATTTTAAATGTGCAATTATGAAAAGTCTCTCCAGAGTAATACAGGCAAACAATGTCAACTATCTATACAATAATGGAGCCCAGGATTATTATATTAATTATTATATTTGTATGTCTATTATTAGAATAAATGAACTGATAAGTTACTCTAATTACAATATGATTCTAAGAGAATATGTTTTACTAAGTACACATTTGTTCACTTAGGATGGATACAAACTGACTTAAAAGGCTCTTTAGGATGCAAGAGTGCAGTCATTTTGATTCTTTGCATTTCCAAATACCACTGCCATCTCTGATCCAGCCACAATGACCCTACTCAGGGATGCATGCTGAAGTTTGGACCCTTCTTTCCCCACAAAAAGCATTTTCTCATTCTATGTTTGCATTCCTCGCTGATTTGATTTCAAGGATCTTTTGATTTAAACTTTTCAGAGTTGCCATCAATTGGTTGTTACCCAATTCTGATTACGGGAAGGTGTATTGGGGGGAATAATAGGATTTAAGGGTGCAAGAATTCAACATA
Organism: Cacajao melanocephalus; assembly: GCA_963573385.1. Taxonomy (NCBI): domain Eukaryota; kingdom Metazoa; phylum Chordata; class Mammalia; order Primates; family Pitheciidae; genus Cacajao; species Cacajao melanocephalus. Next base: position 2,402 of record CAUYLG010036294.1, read on the forward strand.
CACATATTCATGCTGGATTATTTTCATTTTGTGTGTTATTCTGGTGGTCACTTTACATTGTGACTGTTGTCTTAAGGTAGAGTGAGTGATCAGATCTCCAGTTTTACCCAAGATATTCCTGCTTTACTTCTATTTTTCTGTCATCATGTCCCAGAATCATTTGTCCTGGATTTTCTGTTTTCAAAATGACTATTATTACATGCATTAAAATAAGTCAGAGTAAATTTGTCAAACATTTGCTTTGTACTCATAGTTTCTTCCATGGAGTGTGAGAAACAGTGTGTCAGACAAATGAGTAATAAATAGATTTCTCTCAAGACATACCTAAATCTGAAAGAGGACAAGCGATAACCCAAGGCACTGTAGGATAAAATAATTAAACTAAGAAACTCATTAAATGATGTAAATACATATTCTTCTGGTGCTATATATAATGTTAAAATCTTCTGTATAAAATATTTTATTAATATGTACATACATTATTTGTCTTCTTTCAGAAATAACTATTGGATAATATAGAAAATTTATTTTTGATTCACTAATGTAGTAAGATCCGCATTGCAAGTATTGATGCTATCAGAATAAAATGTTCATCAAATGAATGAAGAGAGGCTAAAGAGATTAGATATATATGACCTGTACCATGCTTCACGTTTTTATCAGACAATACACCCCTAAATATGCTACCCTATTCAATGCCACTTCAGTAGAGTAAGAGTAACCAATCCAGGGAAGAGTAAAAAAAATTTGTTTAACAAACCAAAAAAGAGATTTGGGCATTGAGATAAATATAAAACTCACCAGGAATATCACATGTTTTCCATAAATATTATATCCATATATATGCCCTGATTAAGAAATTTTTGCTTTTTCCCCTTCATTTTCCTTTTTTCTGAAAGTTTTATTATTCTAATATTTATATTCTTATTTTTCTTATTATTCATGTTTCACATTTGGGTCTACAGTCTGCTTTAAACTGGTATTTGTGAATGATGTAGAGCAGTTGCTAAATTGTAGATCACTAAATACGTGTTAGATAGATGGACAGATAAATGAAGACATCCAACTGATCCTACAGATTTACTGAAAAGTTTCCCTAATTATCAGCTCTGCCACCATATCAGGAAGGGGTTTCCTGTATTTGCATAATCTTATCTCTGATTTCTGTAGTTGGCTCTACTAGCTATTTATTGCTCCAGGGCAAATATTATTTTCTTAACTGCTGTAGTTTTATCCTAGGCGTTTGATACTTATTGGTGCAACTTTTGTAGGTATTCTTCTTTAATAAAATTGCCTTGTAGAGGTTGCAGTGAGAAGAGATCATGCCATTGCATTCCAGTCTGGCAGACAGAGCGAGACTCCGTCTCAAAAAAACAAAAACAAAAACCAACCAACCAAACAAACAAAAAAATGCCTTGGCCATGCTTGGGCCTTGTTTTCCAATACATATTTTATTGATTTCATAACTGTCTTTCCAAGTTAATCATTCATACAATCTACTAGGATTTTGATTGAGATAGCTTTTAAACTGTGTATCTTTTTATTTTGAAGTTGTCATCTAATTCCTAAATTCAGTATTTTCATCAATTTACTTGTCTCATTAGTTTAATTGCTTTGAAGAAGTTACAATTTTTATTTAGGTACTCCTGAATATTTTTATTTCTTTTCATATATATTATACATTTAACTAAAATAGGTTTCATGAATATATAATATGTATATATATATTCTGGTATAAAAAATGCACTTTTATATAGCATTTGTGTTCCTGTTGACTTATTAAATGTATGAATTTAATATGTTTCTGTAACTAAATGCATATTTCATTTGATTTTCTAGTAAAAATATTATTGACTTTAAATAAAATTATTTATTCTTTTCCAATATTTATCTGTCTACTTGTCTATAAATGCATTATAAATGCATGGTATTGCCTTATTTCATTGTCTAGGTAGTTTAGTACAGTGCTGAAAAAAAATAGTGACAGAAAAACATTTTTTTTATTATTTCAGAGGAAAAGTTTTAACACGTCACAATTAAATATAATTACCATCAAGGCTTAAAAGCATTCATCATCAGATTCAGAAAGTTTCCTTTCACTCATAATTTTTAAAAAGTTTTTGTTGCAAATGGAAGTTGATTTATAGATGTACTTTATAGGTATAATGTATTTTTTATTATTCTTCTTTATATAAAAATTAAAATATATTTTCCGTGGAAATAAAATTTTAAAACAGTCTCATGAGGATACAGACATGGCCTGTATAAACAGTGGTTCTTATCTAGACTAGTAGCCATAATATTTTAGAACACAACAGCAATTCATAATGATGATTGGGTTGTTTCTGGGAAATGGGATGACTGGGAATGGGAGCCACATTTCTCATAAACCTCTTCAGAGTGATTCTGAGAGGAAACAATAATCAAGACATGAACAGAAGGAATTACATAAGCCTAGAAAGCTTCCAGTACTTGAAAAGAGCATTGTAGTATTATTGGTTATGACCCAAACATGATATAATTCTGATATTACAAATATTGAAATAATTACATAAGTTCTCATAAAAATAATGTAGGAATTAAACATTTGTTGTCTAAACCATCAAGTATTGGTTATCCTATATTTAAGTAGGAAAGGGGCACTATGAGACAATCATTTCCATTGAAAGGAACTTCCGTGGTTTCATAGTAGTGTTTTCAATTTTGTGTGGACTATACAACCACAGGCGAATGTACAAATTGATTCGCTTACAAATAACAAGTCTTCATAAAATTTGTCAAATATTTTTATATTTCTGTCTGATTTTACATTTAATTATTATTACGATGGCTTCATGTTACTTGACATTTCTTAAGGATTTCTGGAGAATATAAATTGCTGATTAGGAAAACATACAGGCTTACTTCTCTCTTTTGAAAAAATAATGACTACCCAAGAAGACTTAAAATTCCTTAAACTGTATTTTATAGATCATGATGTTAATAACTGAAACAGGAAAAAGAAAGTAGGAAAAAAACTAAATAAATTAAAATAAAGATAATTAGGATCCTGTAAAAGTTAAACATTGCTAAGATGCATCTAAATTTGACAACCAATATTTCAAGGCATGAGTAAGAATTCAGGAAAAACTACAATCACTGAATATTTGGAAATACTGCTGCGTATTTTTGCCATCTTAATTAGATACATATATATACACACATATGTATACCTGTAGATCTATATATATATATGCCTATATATACACATAAACATCTCACACACAAATATACGGAATGAATCACTTAGTAGCCACTGACAGTCCTTACTGAAAAGTAAACATTTCTAAAACATCGTTGAATTACACCAATTCTATAGCCTTGGTACTTTGTGAGATGAGAGATATAATTTGCTTCACTATAGTAACCATGTTACTATCTACATACATAACATGTTGCATACCTTAAAAATATACAGTAAAATTTATTTTAATAGAAAAAGTGTGCTAACAAAACAGGACTAGAGAAAAGAATCTTACTGTATGACATATTTCTATTATCAAAGTGTAAGGTCATCTTCTGTGATTCATTGCATTTTCTGGATTTCTTGGTTCTCATTTGTATAGTAATAGCTTAGGGGCTCTAAAGACTACATTACTAAAATTTATTTTAGTCAACTCTAAAAATGCTATGATTTTGATTATGGTGTCTGAAGCCAAAGATAGAAAACATAGTTCTAGAAACCAGGGATGGGAAACCCTTATGGAAAGAAATGATACAGAATTCTAATGAGGAAATGTGAGATAACTATGTGGATCGGTGCATAGAAGGGTACTTAAAAGAACAAATCTTGCCCAACATAGATCAATGAAAGTGTTGGTCCCTATGAACTATTTTGTTGAAATAACTTTTCAAAATTACTCAAAACATTTACTTTAAAACATCTGAAACTGGCCAGGCTTGGTGGCTCATGCTTGTAATCCCAGCGCTTTGGGAGGCTGAAGTGGGCAGATTGCCTGAGGTCAGGAGCTCCAGACCAGTCTGGCCAACATGATGAAACCCCATCTATGATAAAAACACACACAAAAAAATTAGCTGGGCATGGTGGCATGTACCTGTAATCCCAGCTACTCTGGAGGCTGAGGCGGGGTAGTTGCTTGAACCAGGGAGGTGGAGGTTGCAGTGAGCTGAGGTGGTGTCATTGCACTCCAGCCTGGGCAACATAGCTAGACTCCACCTCAAAAAAAAAAAAATCTGAAACTAGAGTCTTACATGTTGAGTAGTTGAAGGAATTAAGTAAGTTTTGTAAAAGGGAGGCAAATAATTTTCTTCTCATCCATTTTATTGTTCTTGATTTTGAATCAGATAAAAATATTACTAAAATTATGTAAATGAAAAGAAATTCTACTTCAATAAAATATGCTGTATGATATTAAAACAAATGTTAAATAGCATTATAAAAATGCTAAGACAAAACAGCAAAGAATACCTACTATTTAGGGCTACAGTAAGAGTTTTACGTTAGTGAAGTACAGAATGGATCCCTATTACTCTGTATCAGTTTATAAAATTGAACTGTGATGAGAAAATTAATGATGCTAGTTGTAAATAAAACCACAGAAGCTATTTGATTTTGTGTCATTCTTGTTGCCATTCTTGTTGACACAGTTACATAGTGTTTCAATAAATACATATTTCCAAGACCCATAACATTCAATTCCATGTTTACAGAAGATACTTTCAAAGCTCAATATTTTTAAATAAATATTTTAAAAATCTGAGCACTAATTTTAAATGTATAAATAAATATTCCATATGATTTTATTTCTTGTTACTGAATTTTAAAGACAATGCTTATGTTATCCAGCTCTGCAAGATTTTACTTTGCTTTTTTTTGTTTTCTTCAATCAAGCTTTATTAAATATAATTGGCAAAAAATTGTATGTATTTAGGATACAAAAAATGATGTGGGGTTATTTTGCCAGTTAAACTTTTTTAAAAAATTAATTCATTATACTTTAAGTTCTGGGGCACATGAGCAGAACATGCAGGTTTGTTACATATGTATATATGTGCTATCGTGATTTGCTGCATTCATCACCCCATCATCTACATTAGGGATTTCTCCTAATGCTATCTTTCCCCAATTCCCCCACCCCCTGCAACCACTCACCTATCCTCCCATACCCAACAGGCCCCAGTGTGAGAACATATGGACACAGGGAGAGGAACATTACTTTGCTTTATAAAAAATTTATCAAAGCAAGTGGGTATATTAGAGAAGAGAATGAAAGAAGCTATATAATTATGCCCATCCTTATCCTCAACTGGATACTCTTTCAAGCTCATTTCAATAATCTTTGTAAATATTTATCAACCTTCTCCAATTTGTTTAAGGTACAGGCTGTACTATATATTTTGGTGAAAATAATTTCCAAGTTCCTTTTAATTCCTCCACTAATACACCTTGGAAAAGTTTATGAATTTATAAATTACACATTACAATGAATTAATAGCTACATTTATTATGCCAACAATCAACATGTTAATAATTCCATATTGCATATGGAAACTAGGAATATTTTCTATTAAAAGTTATATTCTTTAGCCTGTAAAAAAAGTATTACTTTTACAATTAAAAACAAAGAGGTGAATTGAGCTTTCATTTTATAGCATCATCTTGCTTGGTAAAGAAAGACTACTTCACAGAACTGAATTATTCCTGAATAAGACCACAGTCTTAATTTACTGTATTATGTTCTTTTAAGGTACATTAGTCATCCAGGTGACAGCAAGTGATGCTGATGATCCTTCAAGTGGTAATAATGCTCGCCTCCTCTACAGCTTACTACAAGGCCAGCCATATTTTTCTGTTGAACCAACAACAGGTATTTGTAAAGGAAACAAGCAAAGTTTAACATGATTCTAAGAAAGGCAATTGTCTGCAAAATTATCTGCTTAGAAACATGTTTACAATAGACCTGATATGTCAATAGGCAAAATGATTACAATTCCTAAGCATTTAATTACTTTTAGTCTTTTAGCTGATATTTCTAAGGTTAGGAGATTGGATTTTCCATATCCGTACCACAAATTACCTTCGTAAGGGGTATAAATCATATGTAAGGATTCTTTTAAATGAATTAGAAAAAGAGACAAGCAACCCAATTAAAAAATATAGGAAAAAGGCATTTACAAGCAATTGACAAAGAACAATATACAAAAAGTTAGTAAGCGTATTAAAAAAGCTCAGCCTCATTAGTCATCAGGGAATGCATATTAAAACCACAATGAGATACAGCTGCATACCCCTACAGTAAAACTGAGATTAACTCTGAGTATAAGGCTAAGTGTACAGATTGATATGAGACATTCACCTAAAAATAATTCTGCATTTTATATCTTTCTGATTTACATGAATACAATATTTAATTCTTTTTGCAACATTGCTCTACAATTTTTTATGAATCAATTGAATATCAAATAAACAGAAAACAGATTTTTTCTTTTATTTTAAGCAGTCATGTGACCCTAATTTATTAAACAAATATTAATTGTTGTGTTTAAAACAAAATTATGCCCACATAATTTTTTTTCCTTTAGGAGCTTATAGTCTCTGCTGATAAAAAGATAAGGAGCATATAACTAATCACCCAATAACGTGATAAGTGCCAAAGAACTAAAATTCTATGGTTTTCAATACAAGAAAAATCTTATTTCCAGCCTACATTAAAACCTTTAAAGAACTAAAGCATTGTGTTGGATCTTTAAACATTTCTTATTCATTCATTCAGCAATTACTGAATGTCTCAGCCTTTTTCAATTAAGGTTTCTTAAGAGAATCAGATTCTAAAAAATATTATTTGAGTGACTATGTTCTAAATTATTTCAAGAATGGTGTATAGCCTTTATTCTTCCAGATGCACAATGGATGCCTCAAAACATTGGGCTTTTATTCCCTCATACACTCTAGTCTAGAAAAGCTGAATATGTACCAAGTGTTATACAACTTACTAGATTTATAAAGGTACAACATTGCAAAATTTAAAATAATATGTAATAGTAACAAAAACAAAACATAATCATAGACTTCTTTTTTGCAACTTACAAATAGATATTAAACATGAATAGTAATGCACACATACATTCCACTGTGGGTAATTATGAAGTAAAACCAAAAAGTTTCAGTAGGAGAAAAAAATGAGGCTGACTTTATATTGTGTGTTCAAGGCAAAGTACCCTGAAACCAGAATGATTAGCTGAGCCTGTAGACAAGGAGAAGAGAGTGGAAGATGATTCCAGGGCATGAGAATAATTAGGGAAATTCCTGGGATGGGAAAGAGTTCATTAGAGTAACTAGACTGCTGAGAAACATAGTCCACTGTTGAGAAACATAGAAGAAAGAAGAAAGGGAAGTGTATAGACTATAAACACATTCTGAGTCATACCGGACCTTTCTGACCATGTTTTCTTTCCACCTCCAGCCCTTACCCTGCACACTGATTTTTTAAAATATACTGAGTAGGTTAGCTAAAACTATTACTTGCATTGCCGGAGAAGAGTTGGTATGGGCAAGCATGGATCAAATCACTGAAGGAATAAGTTTTGAAGTGTATAAGATCCAGAAATACCTATCCTTTACATAGTCTAAAGGCTGAGAGGAAAAGATGAAAGTAAAGCAGGTGCAGCAAATGGGGAAGAAAGACTCCTATTTACCTCTCCCTTGAGTCACATACAGGGAGATGCTAGCGGCTCTTGCACAACATATTCAATGATTTCCATTGAGATTCAAACAATTGATTGAATTTGTGAAACACTTTAGTTCACAACTAAAATCCCCTCATGTTATGGTCTGATTTATCTTTTAAAAAATACATATAAAAATTTTTTTAAATTATATTACATTAAATTTAATCCAATATATCAAAAATACTACCATTGCAACAAATAGTCAATACAAAACTATGGAGATACTTCACACTTTTTGTTCTCAGTCTTGAAATCAGGTGTGCATTTTATACTCATAACATACGGTTATTTTTTTTTCACAAGTTCATTTTTTTTTTATTTACTTTTATTTTAGGCTCAGGGAGTACACGTGCAAGTTTGTTGCATGGATAAATTGTGTGATGCTGAGGTTTGGGGTACTAATGATCCTGTCTAGTTTTTCAACTGCCTCCACCAACTTCCCCTCTTTAGCAGTCCTGAGTATCTACTGTTTCCATCTTTATGTCCATGAAATCATATTTTTTAATGAATATTTTGTCCTTGATATATTTGGGTATTGGCAATTATCTATTTTTTGTGTGTGTTCCCCAAATCTTTAGAAATGTTAAGCCTGCTCCTATAAACCTGTCTTAAGATTGTCTTAGGTTCTTTTCAGTGATCATTAATTAGTTTATACCAATAACTTTACAGAAGTTAAGCATTTATTGGAATATTTATCATTAATTATCTTGAGTTTGAATATATTACATTTATATATATATATATATATATATATATATATATATATAAAATAACTGTGGGTCAACAACCAGGTCTTCTTCAGATCTCATAATTCTAAGCAGACTTTAAAGTAATAAGGGAACAATATTTATTTCATAAATTTGGTATTGTAATTTACACATTTATCAATAATACACTAACTTCAGAGTTTCAGGGAGAAAGCTAATTGTAGCAAGCTGATATTATGTTAGAGAAGATAGCAGAAAATAAGTTAAAGTAAAAAACAAGACATTCTTCTTTTCTACCTGTGGATTACCTTAACATGTAGTTTATTAAGGCCTACCAGTGTTCTTAATATTGTGATGGTCACTCTAGACTCTAGGCATTGTTGATGTTTAATTTATTATTATTATTTTTCTCCAGGGCAGTCTCTGGCACATTTTAGTGGTTCAACATACAGCAAAATAATGTATAATACAATGGTTAGGAGATTAACTACAAATTTGTCATGATTAATAATGAAATAATTGGAATTTTATTACATTTTTAAAGGAGTCATAAGAATATCTTCTAAAATGGACAGAGAACTGCAAGACGAGTATTGGGTAATCATTCAAGCCAAGGATATGATTGGTCAGCCAGGAGCATTGTCTGGCACAACAAGTGTATTAATTAAACTTTCAGATGTTAATGACAATAAGCCTATATTTAAAGAAAGTAAGTAAAAAACATTCTAAATCTTCATTACAACATACATTTGAGTGTGTTAAATATAAGTGGGTCTTAGAGTTTACATTCTAAAAGAACTAGAATTGTGTAAACTAAATTTGTCGATTTTTCCAGTATAATTATTTTGATTCATGTTAAAAGTCAAATACAAATGAAGTAACAATGTGTTAGTTTTCCATTGCTGCTGTAATAAATTGCCACAAACTTTGTGGCTTAAAACAAATACATTATGGTGTCTCATTGGGTTATGATCAAAGGATTCAGGGAGGTGTTTCTTGCTGTAGGCTCTAGGGGAGTATTCACCTACTAGTTTATTTAAGGGAATTCAGTTTATGTATTTTTACAACTGAGGTCTCTGTTTTCTTGATGACTGTAAGCTGGAAAACATCCTTAATTCCTAAAGGGCTCTTTATGGTTCTTTTTTTTTGTGAGTTTGCTTTTATTTATGGTTCTTGGTTTAGCCCACACATCCCAGAAGCAGCTAGGTGTGCCACATGCTTTGCAGACTGACAACTCTCTAACCCACACATTTGCCTCTTCCACTTTTAAGCACTCATGTAATTAGACTGAACCCAGTTGGATAAGCAGAAAAATGTTCCCATGTCAAGGTCAGCTAACTAGCAACCTGAATTCTATCTGTGACCTTAATTCCCTTTTGTCACTTTAGGTAATATATTTATGGGTTCAGTAGAATTCATACACAGATATCTTTGTAGGGTACTTCTTCTGCAAATGGTAGGTAGTCATTTAAAACGACTATCTGTATTTATTTTTGCTTTGTAGCCAGAATAGGCCACACCTGCTCTAAAAATTTAAGTAATTACAACAAGCTAAATATAAGCACATGTTATGCTTCATAAAAAATTTCTTAATGAATTATTGCAGGAATTTCTTTTATAGGAAATTTATTTTTCAGGGTATTCTGTTTTAGCTACAGAAATACATTTATAAGCACTTCCAGAAAGCATGAGTAATTATCATGCTAGGAAGAAAATTTAATTAGCATGGAACAAAGAAAGAAGCCAATAAAATATTATACTATAGCATGATTTCTTAGATATTGACTGTTTATAGACAGAAACAAAACTATCTTTTGATTACTTTTATCCTCATCCTTTTCTGTACCTTGCCCCATCCCTCAAAGTCAGGTGAAATCATGTCATTTTTAATGGCCCAAGTGAAATGTTACTTTCACTGACTACCTTCTAGTAGATGAGTCCATGAATAAGCACAGGAAGTTGGCATCCTACAAATTTGCTTTTAAACCCTGAATTTACCATTCACTGGATTTACAGGCCTGATAATATCTGTTAAGGTGTGTGTGTGCACACACACAAATCCACACACCTAAATAATACAGACGCTACTCAGTTTAGCCAACATATGCAAGATTATCAGATCCTTTGATTTTTCCATAAATATTACAAACCTCATTTTTTTATTTCTGTTCTCACAATTTTAATTTTGGTCATATTAAAAAATTATCACCGTTATATGGGTTGAGAAAACAGTTCCTCTGTGGATAGACTGTAGGCAAAGGGGCCAGAGTTTGTACTTTCATTTCTCTTCATGTAGTATATGATGTATAGAACTGTGTCCACAACATTAATATGGCCTCTAAAGGCAAGGGGAGAATGTCAAGTTAAATATGAAATACCCAGAACTTTATAAAATACTTGGCACCTAATATCTGAGAAATAGTAGCTGGATTTACTAAAAAATTATGGTCCAAATTTTATGCAGATGATGATGAAAGACAAGTAGAAGGCTCTGGAAGGCAGGAAGATTCCCAAAGAAACTTGTTGCATTAAAATATCCTGAAGCTTCTACTACGTTTCTCGGTTTCCTTCTGATTTTTCAAGATGTTAATATTAAAATATTTTGAATAAATTAGAAGATTTAAAATATGTTTAAAAATTATCTTTGTTAACTGAATCTGCATATGAGATGACGATATTACTATTAATACTTTCATTCAAATACGAGTGTGGGTGGACTTGATGCTGGCCTCCTTACTCTTGTACACCTGGTTTTCCCTTGTGGGAATCCCATTACCCTCCTCTCAATTTAAATACTCAATATCTATGCCCTCTGGTATGGGCAACACTCCCTACCCTCCCAATTAAAGGCATCTCTCAAACATCCCTCTCCCTTGTGTTAACAGCATCCTCTGCGAGTTCACACCTATCAGCATCCAAGCATGTTTATTATTGTTTTTTCTTACGTCCTAAACAAAACAATACAAAAACAGTTTCTTGACTTCACTTCCATACTCAGCTAAAGATGCTTTGTATTTTTCCTTTCCCTTTAGAGAAAATTTCTTAAAAATGTTATTAGCACTTATTGTTTTTAAATAACGACCTCAAAAGTCTCAGAACTTACTCCACATAAGTTGCATCCACATTACTTGACCAAACTGATCTGATCATTTCTATCAATAACCTAAATGGAAGTAAATGCAATGTCAGTTCTCAGTTCGGATGACACTGATTTCTTGGAAGAATTTGACGTGATTGATCAACCTCTCCTTGAAAACCTTAATATTCCATTCTCATTAGCGTTTTCTTCTGTCTTACTAGTCCCTGTTTTTTCAGTCCTTGCCTTTTCTTCTTCTTCTCTATATATTTTTTACTTTGGAATATTTGTGAGCCAAGCTTTTGATGTTGTCTTTCTTCCTTTCTATGATCATTCCTTTATGATCTTATCTATATACATGGCTTTACATACCACCTTTGTGCTGACAACCTCTAAATATGTATGTCTAGACTGAACTTCTCCGGTGAGCTTCACAAGAGTAAATCTGTCTACTCAGCATCTTCACATTTAAAATCTAACATACATTTAACTGAGCTCCTGATTTCAGCTGCCCTCTCTTCTGAACTCCCTCTTCCTACAGATTTTCCAACCTCAGCTACTCACACATCCAGGTTTCATATTTTTCAAGCCAAAACCTTGCTTACTCTATTCAAACAGCACTGCTGTGAAGAATTAATGATCCCACCCAGATTATGGTGACCATACCAAGTTCACCTATAATTTTCACCCAGCCTGAATTGATAACCTCCACAATCCTGATAGTTCCTGACTTTCAATGTTCTGTGAGCAAATGCACATAGCACACAACACACACATATACCCTCTTCCTTCCTTGCTTAAAGGTTTGAAGTTACTTCTACTTTTCTTTTTCTCAGAGTGAAAATTTAATTCCCTGCAGATGTTGTTGTCTCAGCCTTGGAAAATATCCAAGATATGAAAACTTCTCACCAAATCCATCCCTACCACGTTGGCTCACACCACCATCTTATTTTATCTCTATTAGTGCAGTAGGCTCTCATCTAGACTCTCTGCTTACGCCATTGTTCTCCTTTAGTTTATTTTCAACACAGCCTTGTAATCTTGTTAAAATGCAAGTCTGATCATATCACTCAGAGAAGTCAGTCCTTAGGTTTAGTATTGCCCAAAGTGTCTTATAGGTCTGAATAGTCTGCCATGATCCAGCCCTGTCCCATTACCTCTTGAAACCTTAGTGTTTGTATCTGCCCCTTTGCTTACTAAGAAGCCAATACCAGGCAATTAGCCTCCCCTCTGTTCCCAGAACATTCCAGACCCGTTGGCTTTTCCTCTTCTTGAAATGATATTTCTCCAGATATTCATTTCCTTACTTCAATTCTTATCCAAAAGTCACATCTACAGTGAATATTTTATACCTTATCATAAATTTTAAATTACTCCACCAGAATGCTACCTTTGTGTGCATCAGTGTCTTATTTATCATCAAAAATATGAGCTGATGGTAGCAGCTTTTATATGTATTATCACCTGTTATAACCCCAGCCTCTAGAACAGGGTCTTATAAAAATTGTATTCAAAAGATAACTTTTGAAAGAATGGAAAATTGTATAGTCAAAATATTGACTGAGGAAAATATTTCCATTCCTTTTCATTTTGAAGGACAGCAGTTTAATGTAAACTCAATAACATTTAAGGATGAACCATCCGCTGTCACATTCATGGCAATGTCATTGTTTTCTCCAGATCAATGTCTTAGCGATTTTTAATTTTTGCAATAACATAAATAATTCTTTTAATTTTTCTATAATGTAAAAAATACTACTAATAGTCAAACTTCTACTTCTGCTCTAAGAAAGCAGTAAAATATTAGCATTGAAAAAGTAACATTTATTCCACTTAAAAAGTAAAGTCTCAACTGCAATCTGTGAAGTGACTGCTTCCTCTATGCATCTAAAGGAACCAAGAATCCCTTTAAAGAAGAATTGTATTATATGTGCTTCCTTTTTAGAATTTTAAGAAGTTTCATTAAAATATTGCATGTTTGCTGATGCCATTTGACATAAATAATGTCATATATTGACATGGATGAAAATGCAATTGTAAATAATATTTTTAAAATAGTATAGTTCTATATCAGTTTTATGCAAGTTACTCCTGAAAAATAAAGAAAAATGCCCAGTAATTTGTAGTTACATTGATGTATTTTAAATACAGCTGCAGTTATTTTCTCATGACCAAATTAATTAGGTCATCTTTGACTACAAAATGTTTTTCTCCTACATTCATTTACCAGCTCTTTTCAATCTATCTTTCTTTGCATTTCCTCTAATGCTAATATAATGCAGGCTCAGACCCTCAAAATCAAACTATTGTTCTTGGAACGAAACTATTTGCATTCAGACTCTCCCACCTTTACTCCATATGTATATTTATCAGTAACTTCAGGTATCAGGGATGTTAAAGAAAAAAATGCACATTATTTCTGTCAAATTTAATTTATGATGGTTGAACGTTACAACAAAAAATAAAACATGGATATTGAGGAGATATGCATGTAAATGTAAATAATATTGGTGACAGGCTTTCCTAAGATATATTTGAGAGATGATGATAGATGATCAAATAGGATATTAGAAAATGTTTATATTTCAAAAAATAGGAGAGATTATATATGGGAGCAGAGAGAGAGAGGGAGGAAGGAAGGAAGGAAGGAAGGAAGGGAAAAAAGAAAGATTAAGAACAAGTAACTGGAAAAGGTAGGTATGGGATTCCTTACAGATCATAAATAAAGAATGCTGTAATTGAAATTTTCCTATGCTAAATATTTATCCAAAATATTTTAAATTTTGTTTTTAAAGGTTTATACCGCCTGAGTGTCTCTGAAGCTGCACCTACTGGGACTTCTATAGGAACAATCATGGCATATGATAATGACATAGGAGAGAATGCAGAAATGGAATATAGCATTGAAGAGGATGATTCACAGACATTTGACATCATTGCTAATAATGAAACTCAAGAAGGAATAGTTATATTAAAAAAGGTAGACAGTTAAAATTATTTGTCTTGCAGAATAGTGTAAAATTAAAACAAGTCATATTTTGTATAGCTCGTTAGTTTTATTTCATTAAATAATTGAAATGAGATCCTGTAATTTACGTTTTTTTGAGGAAAGGACTTTAGAGATGAGATATTTATTACAGGGCTTCTAGAATTACATGCAGGACATTTTTAATTCAAATAAAAGAAAACCTTTGGAAAATATCTTAAATACTTGGAAATTCATTCTGTTTCATTAGATGTTTATGCCCTCAAAAGTATAATTGTATTCCTAAATGAAAATAGGGGACAATATACAATATACATACAGATTTGTTATGTCTGATTAACAATTATATCAGAGAGAGCCATGTATATAAAAAGTGAAACCTAACTGAAAGTCCCCTGACACTGAATTTAACAGGTAAAACCTTTTACCTTTTTTCTATTATACTTGAAGTTCTGGGGTACATGTGCAGAACGTACAGGTTTGTTACATAGTTATACATGTGCCATGGTGGCTTGCTGCATCCAACATCCTGTCATCTACATTAGGTATTTCTCCTAATGCTATTCCTCCCCTAGCCCCCCACTCCCCGACAGGCCCCAGTGTGTGATGTTCCCCTCCCAGTGTCCATGTGTTCTCATTGTTTAACTCCCACTTATGAGTGAGAAGATGAGTCTTCCGTTCCCTGTTCTTGTGTTAGTTTGTTGAGTATGACTGTTTCCAGCTTCATCCATGTCCCAGCAAAGGACATGAATTCATCCTTTTTTATGACTGCATAGTATTCCATGGTGTAGATGTACCACATTTTCTTTATCCAGTATATGATTGATGGGCATTTGAGTTGGTTCCAAGTTTTTGCTATTGTGAACAGTGCCACAATAAACATACATGTGCATGTGTCTTTATAATAGAATGATTTATAATCCTTTGGTTATATACCCAGAAATGGGATTGTTGGGTCAAATGGTATTTCTAGTTCTAGATCCTTGGGAATCACCACACTGTCTTCCACAATGGTTGAACTAATTTATATTCCCACCAACAGTGTAAAAGCATTCCTATTTCTCCACATCCTCTCCAGCATCTGTTGTCTACTGAATTTTTAATGATCACCATTCTAACTGGCGTGAGATGGTATCTCACTGTGGTTTTGATTTTCATTTCTCTAATGAGCAGTGATGATGAGCTTCTTTTCGTGTTTGTTGACTGCATAAATGTCTCCTTTTTAGAAGTGTCTGTTCATATCTTTTGCCCACTTTTTGATGGGGTTGTTTTTTTCTTATAAATTTGTTTAAGTTCTTTGTAGATTCTGGATATTAGCTGTTCCTTTTTTCTAAGTAATACCTTGGATTACTAAAGCCATTTCTTCTGTGTACACTGTATTTCTTTGCAGAAAGTGGATTTTGAGCACCAGAACCACTATGGTATTAGAGCAAAAGTTAAAAACCATCATGTTGATGAGCAGCTCATGGAATACCACACTGAAGCTTCCACCACTTTTATTAGGATTCAGGTGGAAGATGTTGATGAACCTCCTCTTTTCCACCTTCCATATTACATATTTGAAGTTCTTGAAGAAAACCCACATGGATCATTTGTAGGCATGGTGTCTGCCACAGACCCAGATAATAGGAAATCTCCTATCAGGTATGTCTGTAAGGTCACTTTTGCATTAACAAATAAGTAAATATGAATTAGATTAAAAATAAAATTGCATGCAAATTTAAACAAGGTTATATCTGTATCTATATTTCTGTACATCATAATTAATTTGTAACAATTTAAAATTAAAGTAGGGAACATCAATGTTGGTTAGGATGCAGTAAAATTGGTGATTTCAAACATGTGCAAGAAAGAGGCAATTACCAATTAAAATTCAGTGCCATGTATTGCACTGAAAGGAGGTAAGAGAAAAAAAATTGTTTTTTAAATCCCCAATCAGAACTGAAATACAGCTGATCAGAACGTGGCTTTTGAGAAAGCTTTTATAGTCGTCCTTCACAACCTTTCTGCCACCAGAAACCAGTTCGGTGGAAGACAATTTTTTCCACGGTTGGTGGGGTGAAAGGGAATGGTTTCAGAATGAAACACTTCTGCCTCAGATCATCTGGCATTGGATTCCCATAAGGAGCTCTCAATCTAGATCCCTCACAACCACAGTTCACAACAGGGTTCGTGCTCCTATGAGAATCCAATGCTGCCGCGCATCTGAGAGGAGGTGGAGCTCACACAGTAAAGCTGGCTGGCCTGTCCTCATCTCATGCTGTGCCGTCAGGTTCCCAACAGGCCATGGATAGGTAGCAGTTCATGGCCTGGGGGTTGGAGACCTGTGTTTTATAGGATACCACTTAAAGAAGTACAAAGGGTTAGAAATCTAATCTTGTATTATAATTAAACAAGTATTTGCTATCTAGTAAAATAGTCTGTTATTTTCAGTTACTATGTTATAATTTATTTTCTTTTTTTTTTTTTTTGGTTTAGTGTTTGAGGTATAGTGTCCTTGCACACTAAAAAAAAAAAAAAAAACTTGTTACATAATTTGTTTTTTCCAACATCTTTTCTTACCTATTTTCTATAAACCTTCATGTACTAATTAAAATGCTGGCTACTGCTTGGCTTTGTGAAGGCCTTGCAGTAGCAAATGAAAAACAATTTAATTTTTGATACAAAGAAATATTCCTGCTTTTCCATTATAGTTCCTGTTTACAAAACATTGACTTCTGAAATGCATATATTGTTCTTAATTAGTCGTAGAGGTTTTAGTGATTGTATAAGTGTGTATCAATTATTTACTTTAAAAATATATCTATATACCTATTAATTGTTCTTCTTGGAACATTAAATAATATGGAATTTTGAAAAATGCTTTGATGATTAAGATGTTCAATATTATATCATTTATAATAATATATTACTGGAAAATATTAATTTTAGGAATGTAAGTAAATAAATTATGGTTTATGATACTTGTGAAGTATAGATAATACCATTGCATACATTTTAAAGCACAATAATATATAGTGAAGAATTGCATGCTTACTACATGTGAAAATACCACATATATGAAGAAAAATGTAAGGTGCTACCAAATATTAAGAGGTTTCATGTTTTTTAGTATCAACATTGGTGTCTGCTTACTTCAACTTAGAAATATTTCAGTTAATAATTTCCACTTTTATACCAGAAATTATTACTTTTTAAAATAACTTGTATCCATCAAAGGAATACGTTTTAATGATCTGAAAGATCATTATTTCATTTAAAAGTGGCTTTTAAATAATATTGCTTTTCACACATATGTTGTGATCACAGAGGATACAGCAGTTTTTGTTGTTGATATTGTTGATGATTTTTCCATAAGATATAGCTTGATTTAACAAACATTCAAAATAGATCATAAAAACAATATCAGATGCAGATGAAACTATCCACTTCAGCACATTTCTGGAGATTTCTTTTTGATTTCTTTTGTTTATCTCTGTTTTTCTTTGTAAGCAAAATGTCCCCAAAATGTTTGAACATAAAATGTAAAATGATTTCAATTTGAGTTTTAATTTGATAATATCTCTTCCTTAATACTCACTGCATGATAAGAGCTATAAAAACGAAAAGAAATATTAGGACATTGTATTTTAGCCTTAGGGATGTTTCATTGTTTTGGGAGAAACACTAACACATATTAAACATTGTAAATTAACCCCAATTCATTAAACTCATATTAGTTTTTCCTACTGAGTAAGAATCACCTGCTGTTTCTGTAAAGCATGGATATTCCCAACCTAGTTTCATCAAGTCTTGGGTGGGATAAAATAAACTGGTTTAACAAAATATTCTTGCTGTAACTGAAGTCAGAAAAGCTTGAGGAGTAAGATCTACCTTGATATGAATTCTAATAACAAATCATATGTCAATTTAAAAAAATGGGGCACAGAAATGATGGAATAATGTAATATTTAGACTTGAAAGTGAGGTGATAGAGTTGTTTTAAAGAGCATAGCATGGTAAAAATTAAAAGAGTTCAAGACCAACTGTAATAAAATAACTACCATAAAATTATTAAGAAATTCATAAGAAATTATTCTTAAAATTTCTCTTTTATCTCTAAGACTGTGTATTATTTCAGGTATTATCTCAGGGACTAAATGTTTGTATCCCTCAAAATTCATATTTGAAATCTAAATGCCAATGAAATGGTATTAGAAGGTGGGCAGAAGAAGGTGGATTCTATAGGAATGAAGTCATAAGGGCAGAAGCCTAATGAATGGGATTAGTACCCTTACAAAGGGGAACCCAGATAGCTCTGTCAGCCTCTTTCTGCCTGTGAGGACACAGAAGTCAGTAGTCTGCTACTGAAAGAGGGCCCTTGTCAGAAGCCAATCATGCTGGCATCATAATCTCATGCTTTCAGCCTCCAGAAATGTAACAAATAAATATCAGCTGTTTATAAGCTACCAGTCTATGGTAATTTTTAATAGCATCTTAGATGACTAAGACAATTGCCTTATTTTTCTGGACTTCAGATATAGGGATTACTCTTTTGCTATTAATGATTTACTTTTTGGAAATTATTGAAGTTTCCTTTTAAATTAAGCCTAAAGTCAAATTTTGAAATAATTTGTAAATATGAAAAAGATGGTGTATTCTTTTCCATTAGAAAAAAAAAGAACAAATAAAACCCAAAGCAAGCAGAAAAAAATAGAAATAAAAACGATTAGATCACAAGCAGTGAAATTGAAAGCAATGGATAAATATAATGAAACCAATAGCAGATTCTTTCAAAATTTTGCTAAAGTTTATTAATCTCTACTGAGAAAGACCAAGGGGCAAACAGAAGGAGAGAGATAAGACAAAACTTACTATTAGCAAAGGTGAAAGAGGGAGGATACATATTGATCCCACAGACACTAAAAACGATTATAGGAACTACTTTGAACAATTCTATGGCTATACATTCAGATGAAGTTCTTGAGAGAATCCACCAAAATTTAAATTTAAAGATAAATAACTTTAGCATGAACCCACATATATATGTATTTACAAACAACCATATATATATACAACCACGTAAATATGTACGCAAGCACCTGCATGCACACAAGCACATATATAGCACCAAAAAGTCCGTTGAAAACCTTTACAAAAACAAAGAGCAGTTCCAGTAAAAATTGATGCCACTGATAAATTCTACCATACGTTACAAACAAAACTACAGGTCAATATCCCTCATAAACAAATATGAAAATTCTTTACAAATAATAGTAACTCCAGCTATTTGTGAAAAGGACAGTATTTCCCTATCAACTGGATTGCACCCAGAAATGCAAGGATACATCTATATATTAAAATATTTTTCTATAAATGACCATATTGACAGATTTATTTAAAAAGCCATATATCATCTCAATAGACAAAAAAATTGACAATATTCAAAGTTAATTCATGATAAAAACTATCAGCACAATATAAATAGAAGGGAAGATTCTGAAACAGATACAGAGTATCTGCAAGGAAAGTGCAGCTAATATATACTTAATTATGTAATATTATGTGCGTTTTCCCTAAGACTGGAAACGAGATAGGAATGTATTCTTTCACCAGTCCAAATCTATAATATTAGAAGTTCTGGCCATACGATAAGCAAGAAAAAGAAATAAAAATATACATGCTGGAGAGAAATAATGTAGTTTTCTTTATTCGCAGATGACTTGACTATCTACTAGATAATTCCATGAAATTCACAAAATGCCCAGTAGTAAGTGAGTTTATCAAGGTAAAAAGATACAAGATTATTATAAATTAAATATATACTAACCGTAATACCCAGAAATCCTACTGTCAAGCATTTACCCAAGAAAGAAGAAAACTTTGTGTTTGGGGTTGAATTGTGTCTCAAAGAGACATGTTGAGTCCTAACATCCGGTACCCCTGCATGTGGCCTTGTTGAGAAACAGTTATTGTGGAGATAAATAGTTAAGATAGGGTCATACCTGAGCAAGTATATCCTTAGTCCAAAATGACTGATGTTCTAATAAGAAGACAGACTCTGGGAGAAGACCACCAGGTGACAACCAAAGCAGAGATCAGAGCGATGCATCTCCAAGCAGAGGAATAGCAAGGACTGCCAGAAATCACTGGAAGCTGGAACCAGGAAGGAAGGGTTCACCCCTACAAGTTTCAAGGGAAGCATGGCCTTGTTGACACTTCCATTTTGAGAAATCAAAAAGTATTAGTGTGCTGTTTTCAGCCACCTGGTTTGTGGTGTTTTGTTGTACCAGGCATAGAAAACGTATTCACTTATTTTGACATGAAAACCTGTATGTAGGCATTTATGGCAGCTTTATACATGATCTCCAAAAGCTGGAATTGACTCAAATATCCTTCAATAGGTGAATGGATTTAAAAAGCTAATAAACAAAAATAAATAAAGCCTGTGGCACCTAAACTAAAAAGATATAACAAAGAAAAGCAGGGTGATAAAATTGTTCTGTGGCATTATGTGATGGTAAACACATGACTATTCATTGGTTCAAGTTTACAGGATTCTCCATGACATAGAGTAAAATATTAATTACTGTAAACTCTGGAAAATAATCAAACAAAACTTTGGAAATATTTATAAAATGGAAGGCAAACTATGGTAAATGTACTTTGTTATATTATAAACAAATAACGTAATCAAAAGGAGAATTAGGAAAAAACAAACTAAGTCATTTTGGAAAAGAGTTTTTTAATTCTAAATTTTTCTAGAGACAAAAAAATGGCTATTCAGGAGAAATGTAGTCTACATACTAAATGCATTTTTTACATGGGTCCTGTTTAGTGATTGCAGTGCTACTCTACATGCATACTGGGATTGAACACATAAGTATATATACTGTAGAAAATGAGAGTAAAATTCATTATTGTCAAAGGAAATGGTTACAAATAAGAAAATGAGAAAAGTTACATGGTGGTGTGGCACTGGATTAAAATCTTATGCACTAATGCCTTCTTAATATATGTATCAACAGAAGGAATGACATGGAAATAAATATAGATGTGTTTGTATGCATGGGATACAAACATACATACATATATTTCCTGTATATAAATAAAATACACAGGAAATTTATTTCCAAAATAAACCATACATATGTTTCCTGTTGATGTCTGCTCAAAGGACCTAAAAAATAATGAAACACAAGAAGAAGCAATGGGAACTCTTAACACCTAGATCTTGCTTTCTGATATTATTCTTGAATCAAAAATACTGCAATTCATCTGATAACTGGAATCCAGAGCTGTTGTAAGGAAAACACAAGATTATCCTGGAGTCTCTTGTGGTTCCAGAAATAAAGTATCCAAAAATGAATGGAAGGATGAAGGTGTGTTATAAGGGCCCAGGAAACATACTGTAATTACTCCAAAAGTCCAAAGTTGTAGTAACTATGTAAGGAACTAATATGCAACAATATTTGGTTTATAGAATGAGTTTGGGGGTTTCTTACACATTAGCAAAAAATGTGAGTTAATACTGATATAAATAAATAAAGGGATATTTTTTCTTATATAACTATTGTGATTAAGTATAGAAGAATTAAATGAATAATAAATCATTTTTAGCCACCAAAGCCATAGTTATTGTTAACATTACTACCCTAACTTTAACCTAGAGAAATGGGGCCATCATCACCTAATCAAGTGATCAAGGTTAATAGCACCATTAATGAGATATGATTAACATGATGTGCCCCTGATAGGATAGCCTAAGAAAGTATATCACATCTGTGATATTCCTGCCAAAAATATGTAACTTTCATCTAATTATGAGAAAGCATAGACAAACCCAAATTGAGAGACATATTATAAAATAATTGACCAGTATTCTTCAATAGCATCAAGATCTTGAGAGACAAGAACATTGAGGAATTGTGGAGGAGACTAAGGAAGCAGGAAAATGAAAGGCAATATTGGATTCTAGATTGGATTTTAAAAGTAAAGTAATATGAATGAAAAAAGCAGTAAAATCCAACTATAGCTTGCAGTTTGGTTAATTACATTATAGCAATTAATTTATCAATAAGATTAAGATTTTATATAAGATTTTAACATTAGGAAAAGCTGAGCGAAGAGGATGTAGAAATGCTGTGTGCTATTTTTGCCACATTTATGTTAGTCCCAAATTATTTCAAAGTATGTTTTTAATTGGATTAGTGGGAAAATTCCAAATTTTAAATTTTGCTGAAGTGATGATGGTACATATCTAAGTAAGTCAGTGTTTACCTATTTATGAATTTTCTCATGTTTGTCTCCCAAGTTTTAAAAATGGAGTGCAAGGACAAAATATATATGTATTTGACATATATGTAAAATTTAACTAAAACTTACCTCAAAACCAGCGAAATTTTGTCCAGTGAAGGTGGAGTAGGGAAAAAATTTACATAATAAGAATTTGTGGTTTTAAAAGGGTTAAGAAATATAATATATATTACACATCACTGCTTATATCACATTAAGCTTTCTACTCTAGTCACTCTTTCTATAGAACTACATATATGTTTATTTCTGTTTTAATTTATTAATGGGATCTGAACCAATTTATTGTTATTGTGGTTCTTCTTACTAAATTCTAACAGATGCTTATTAAACTATTAAAGACTACAACTTCCTATCAAACTTTAAATGGGCTTTATGTACAATAACATTTTACAGAAATAGGATTAGATGTTTAATTAAAAATAGCAACTGTTAAAACACTGTATAATTTTGCCAACAAGTATATTATGTGTGAAATGCAACCACTGTGGATATTTGGGGAAAATACTTCTAAATATTTTAAATGGAGTACAGTTAAAACTGAACTCCTCTAAAGCTTAGTTCTTTGTAATTTCTTTTGAATCCTTAACTGAATACCAAGTTAAAAAGTAGTACAATATTTTTGGAAACTTTTGAATTCAAAATTAAAATATTCTCATCTTTGCCACATCATTATGGTAAACTTCATCGATATCTCATCAAAGTCTTCAGGAATATATATTCAATGAGAAACCATTATTGAACCCTAATTATTACTCTTCTTTAATTTTTGTTATTAATTATTTCCATGTAGACGAGACATGCAGAATATTTCAAAGGCTTCTTTCATTGTGGAGTTGGAGATCATTTTTCAGTACATTTTTTTTATGGAGGAACATTGTAACCTGGCTTTCTTCCATGCATAATCAATCTACAAGCACATTAGAACTCCTATATGTTACTTTTGTTTTATATGTGTATATATATAACAAATATATATTTTTATATGTAAAAATAAAGGAAATATATAATAAACACATATGATGTGATATGTTACATACATATATACATATGTGTATAATATATAATAAAACATATATGTATTATATATTAAATATAAACATGTATAATACATGAAATATAATAAAACATATATATTATATAGAACATATATAATGTTATAAAATGTAAAATATGTTAGTCTAGTATATAGAGTTTACTCTTTATCAAATTATTTTCTTTAAACCAAAACGATTGTTATATATCAAGTCAAGTAATTCTAGTAAAATGAACAGATTAGCCAGCAACACCTGTGGTATAGGAAAGAGATCAGTACTAGTCTACGCTGAAGACTTATTTTAGTTTGCTTCATAGAAAAAAAAAGGTTCACAATCATTAATTTTTACCCCCACTTATTTGTATTTCTCTTCATTTCACAAATGGCTTTTGCCATTTTTAAATTAAATCATTAATCTATTAACATTCTTTTTTGACATGAGAATGAGTGATGTGTGTTTAGATTTAGCATTCATCAGTTTGAATCTAAAGTCATTTTACATTTTTTTTCTATCTCTACTGAGCTGAATCTTAAATACAGGAATATACTATTTTAAAAATTGTCAGTATTATATATTGACTGTGTAAAGCATATATGTCTTATTAAGACATCTTACTGCTTAAAGAGTATTAAGTAACACTGTTATATAGATATAATAAAAAACATTAAGGAATACTTTCCTTTGGGTTCAGGTATTCTGTTGCTAGAAGCAAAATGTTCAATATCGATGACAATGGCACAATCACTACAACTAACCCACTGGATCGGGAAATCAGTGCCTGGTACAACCTAAGTATTACAGCCACAGAAAAATGTAAGTACTCATTTGGATCCAATACAGTTGTTTGCCATGTTTCTTAAACAATTACACAATTTCTTTTTTAATCATTATTATACTTTAAGTTCTGGGGTATATGTGCAGATCTTGCAGGTTTGTTACATAGGCATACAGGAGCCATGGTGGTTTTGCTACATTCATTCTCCCATCATCTGCATTTGGTGTTTCTCCTAATGTTATCCCTCCCCAAACTCCCCACCCCCTGCTATCCCTCCTCTAGTTCCCCCACCCCCTGACAGGCCCCAGTGTGTGATGTTCCCTTCCCTGTGTCCATGTGTTCTCATTGTTCAACATCCACTTACAAGTCAGAACATGTGGAGTTTGTAAAATGTGGCACATATACACCATGGAATACTATGCCGCCATAAAAAAAGGATGAGTT
This sequence comes from Cacajao melanocephalus, assembly GCA_963573385.1. Taxonomy (NCBI): domain Eukaryota; kingdom Metazoa; phylum Chordata; class Mammalia; order Primates; family Pitheciidae; genus Cacajao; species Cacajao melanocephalus. The sequence goes on from CAUYLG010036294.1 coordinate 27,447, forward strand.
AACGTCCTTTGCAGGACATGGACGAAGCTGGAAACCATCATTCTTGGCAAGCTGACACAATCACATAATTTCTACATATGGGGACAAGGCTACCTTAAGATGTTGTTGGAATTATTTAAATGACATTCAGTGTAAATGTGTGTATTTGTGTGTTTTAATACATACATTAATAGTATTATTAATAAACTAATACAACTATTTTATTAGTTTTACTAATATCTGCTTATTACTACTATTCCAGCTTATCTATATACTTACCACTAAATATTGTCTAAACTGTTTTCTACTTATAACAGTAAATAATTTTAATACAAAAATAAATTGAAAAAAACACGAAGTATAAATGAAAATCACCTGAAATTCTGTTTGTTTATTTATGCAGATGATTTCGTTTTCAGGTTTTAAAAATAGATAAGAATTATTCTGAATTAACACTTGGATATTGTCCTTAAAATTATGAATTCAATTATATTGATTAAAGCTTAAAGAAAGATATAATACAAAATATCAAAATCATTTCCATTAGTTAATAGATTTAGAATTGTAAAATATTACAATGGTGAATATAAAATATTCTCAAATGTATCTTTTCCTTTAGCTGATTTTACATAGAATTTTAATAATTGTGTTCCCTTTCTTCACTCTTTGTTAAAGTGGGAAGCATCTATCTCACTTTTCCTTACTTTATTAGATAGATGGCAGGTGATATGGCAGAGTGAAAAGCATCTCTGCATATTTTTTGTGATATAATAAAAAGTTCTGTAGAAACACTGTAGGAGAACTTGAATCTGGGTTTTCAATGTTCCATTTAACTAAACAGTAAAAGAAAGCAAATGTTACAATGGAATAAATGTCTGTTGCCACAGAGGAAATGTCAAGGCTTCTTAGGTCAGAAAACACAAAGATTTTTTTTTAATACAGCTTTTATTCATTGCATATTTCTGAGAACTTTTTTTTTTATTTTAAGGAAAAACTGGTTAGAATGAGCTTTTGTAACGCTGGATAACAAATTTTCATTTTCTTTCTTTCTCTAACATTTAAAAAAATTCTACATCATTAATCCCATTTTATATCTATATGGGAAAAATATGTGTAAGTGCCATTTTTTTACTACCATGAAATCAATACTGAACCAAAAATAATTAGGTTTGACCTTTTAAGCTTCAATAGCAATATAAACAAACAACGTGACCAGTGGAAAACAGGTCATTACATAAAACTGTTTTAAAAAGCACCTAGTTCCATTTGCTAACTACCTTGAAAAGCTTTCACCATACAATTATACCCATTATAGGAAAGAGATGTTCCATTTTAACGCGTTTTTTTTTTTCAGCAAATGAAGTTCATTGTGCATAGTCTCTTTTCTGGAAAGCTTCCTAAATTAAGCACAATGCTATTTATCAGTATGCCAGCTAAATGAATAAAACTACCAACTCTTTTAAAGTGAAGCTGTGAGTTTTCATATATATATTGTACAGTAATAACAAAGATTTAATTTGAACTTAATTTGAAGTGAAGTTTAGCAACAAAAAGATAAAAACTTTCAATGAATTTTTTATTAATTTTCCTTCAGTTTATTTACAAGTGAATTACATTATACAACTTATTTAAGCAAAAATATTCTTGATGATGTATGTGTAAAAACCATAACAGTATAAACCTTAATTTTCTGATTAATTTCTTCTTGAAATCATTAGAAATATCTTTTTATTTTCAAATGTTCCATTAATCTATTTTCAACCTAAATGTCACACAATAGAGAAGAGTCTCAAAATGATAAATACTAATGGTTGCCGTATTTCCTAAAAGGCATGGATGTGTGTGTGTGTGTGTGTGTAATAAATCTTACAAATTCAATTTATCATTAATTGAAAATTACAATTTCTATCTTAATTGTAACGATTATTGTTGGGAAAATATAATTACAAGCAAAATCTCATCCCAGCCCAGAAAACCTCTCCACAAAGGTAGAACAGAGAGAAAAAATTTATTACTAGAAAGCGTTAAAACACAATGTGGTGTGCATCATAGGAAATCGAAGAGATTGCCAAGATGGAAGAAATCTCACCTTTTTATGTAGTCAAGCAGATACAATCCATTATATACATGTCTCAAGTTAAATGTTATCTAGATGTTCAAGTATGAAGACTAACACCATTTGTCACATAGAATTCATTCTATATTCACTGGATAGTTCAAGTGACCACCTTCGCTTGCTAATTGGTTTTATCCAAAGGACAACTTAACTTTTCCTGTCCTGATGACAAGAGGTAGTTCTAAAACTTAGAACAAGACGGTTGCCAAAATTAGTTTCCTATCCTTCCACAAGTCTAGGATATAGGGATCCTGTATACCTTGAAGATTACATTTCAAAGAGATGGTCACCATTACTTGAGAAATGCAATCCTGGATGCCAAAGCTTGCAACAAACTTATTGAACTTTTAAAAGATTTTCATACACTTCAAAGAGACAAAGAACTTACAACTACAGTGCTTTTTCTGTGTGTGCATATGTGTGTGTGTGTGCCTGTGTGTGTTTATGAAGGCTCTGAAAAAAGGAAGAAAGGAAAAAAAAAATTCCCTTATTTTCAACAAGGAGAATCAGGTCTCTAATTTTTAATTTGTATTGTTCTTTCAAATTACCATTACAAATAGCACATATATTTTAAATAAAAACACGAAGACAAAGTAAAGAATCAATGCCCCAAACCCCTTTGGGAGGCTGAGGTGGGTGGATCACCTGAAGTTAAGCAGTTGACCACCACCGTGGCCACAACCCCCTGCTCAAGCAATTCTCCCACCTCAGCCTCCTAAGTAACTGAGACTACAATGTACACTACCACAATCAGCTGATTTTTTTGATTTTTAGTACAGACGAGGTCTCACTATGTTGCTCTGGCTGCTCTTGAACTCCTCAGCTCAAGTGATCCTCCTGCCTTGGCCTTCCAAAGTGCTGGAATTTAGAGGTGTGAGTCACCATGCTTGGCCAGATTCACACATTTTTAATAAATCCACATAATGTCATAGTTCAGTTGTAATTTATTCTCCCCAATTCTTTTCTGTTGTACATTTGAGTCGTTTATAATAATTTGGATGCCATGCAAATAACTCTGGAATGTATTTAATTGCATCATTAACTCATATACTGATATCTTAGACTTTAGCTTAATTTTAACAGATTGGGTCACAGATATGAGGAGTTTATATTTCATTATCCATTACTAGAGTCAGTTTATGCTGTTATTTTTCAGCATTCTGACATTACTGGTTACTGTTTTATCACATATGACACAAATGGCATGGACTAAGCCACCGTTCTTCTTACTTGTGGTGAGAGACTGTGTGAACATTATGATAGCACAATGTGTCTCAACTGCAGGGCATTTGGCCCAACACTTCTGCCCCTAACGTCGACCAGGGCACATTGACAATGTCTGAACACAGTTTGGATTGACACACTGGGGTGGGAGGGATGCTCCAGGCAATTGGGGAATAGGGGTCAGTGACGCCACTAAGCATCTTACAATCCACAGGAGAATCCTCCACAGCTAAGGATGATCTAGTCTAAAATATTAATAGTAATGGCAGTGAGAAAGTCTGCTATAAGATAAATTGAATTTTCTCTCCTGTGAATGTCTAGTTTAAACATTTTTTTCTGAAACGTCTTTTTTAAATATGTTTGAAAGGTTTAAATGTTTTAACCACAATATTCTTTCATTATGTTTTTTGGATTTCCTGGCTCACTTAGAAAATCTTTACAACTCAATGTTTATATAGAAACTTGACATATATTTTATTATAACTATTTTACTTTAAAATATGGATTTTTTAAATTGTTTTTAAAAGCTACACTCCAAATTTCAGTGGTTCACAGAGTTGATTGGTATGTTTGTTATAGCACTTCATCTATAATCTTACACAAGTAATTTAACTGTACTTTTTAAAAATAAATGGTTTATCAATGTTTTCATCAGTAAAATTGGGGAGGATAACAATCCATGTGTTGATCAAGATGAAATGAATTAATACAAAACTTTAAATAGTTCCGGGACTCTTGCAAGCTATCCATACATGTATCTTTTCACTACTCTTTCTCATCACCTATTACAGCCCATGGCAAGTAAAATGCACCTAATAAATATTGCTTGGTTTGGATATACTGAGCACAGAATTTTTTTTTCTAGGCTGTATTATTGATAAATATGTGAATCATATAGATGTCCTGTCCTCAGATAGCTTTTTTCAAGTAAAATAAAAATATACCACTTAGCCTCTAATGTAATTTTAATGCTTTATCTTCTAAAAACAGTATTAAAATATTTTAAATTTTCATTGTATATATTCAAATTGCAGACAATATAGAACAGATCTCTTCAATCCCTGTGTATGTGAAAGTTGTCAATATCAATGATCATGCTCCTGAGTTCTCTCAATACTATGAGACTTATGTTTGTGAAAATGCAGGCTCTGGTCAGGTAAGGACTCATTATAAATTACAAAATCTAAACCATATATCATTGTTTCATAAAATGTAATTACTTCATATATTTTACAATATTTTATATATTATATAATATGTTTAATATTTATTTATTATAATTTATATACATGTGATAATTCCATATATTTTATATTCAATATGTATGAATTATATATATTAAATTTCATAATATATAATTTTTGCCATGCATTCATCTTATTTTGAAACATCAAGAAAATAACTTTAGTCTATTTTTATTAATTACATGCTTTTATGTTGTGAGCTCCATATGATAATATTTTGTTTAATTTTTAAAAACATGCAAATTTCAAGTTTTCTACTTAAAAATTCTTCAAATGTTTTAAAAAATCTGCTAACAATAGTGATTCAGTAGTTTGCGTTTATAGTACATATACTATTCAGTAGTTCATTTATACTTGTGCCAATATAATAAAGAAAAAAAATTTGATTCTGCAGTTTAAAATAATCACATTTAAGTTTCTTTTTCTTTTTTTTCTTATTCCTTGTTCAGGTGCAGGTAAAATGAGGTATAAACATAATCATAAACATACAGGTAAAATGAGATATAAACATAAATATATGGAGGGAAAATACGCTACTTTTTTTGTAGTCTTTAATCACTACATCAGATAAAGCAACACATATAACACTCAGTTTTATACGAATTACTAGATATGTAAACACAAGAACATACTCATTTTGAGATACATTATCATTACTTCACAATTTATTTCACACACTTTCTTATCTGCTGCTCACTTTTTTATTTGTAAAATTTGATATTTAAATTAGAATGTTATTTGTGTGCTTCTCGGCTCCAGTACATAATAAACTAACATAACTGTCAGGTTTCATGGAGTACATAAAAGATTATTAAATATCGTTGGTTTTCTTTAAAAAAATGGCGACTAATGTAAAAAATTTTACAGCCTAGTGTTCTTAGTACTAAATAGGTATACAGATACTATCAACTCAATTATTCTAAGTAGCCTTGAATTTATCAACAAAGCTACTCAGGGAACATTTGGATTTTACAAAAGCAGAAATTACATTTCTCTATAAATAAATGGTAGTAGCCAAAGTTATATTTGATCTTCAATTTCCTGCTATGCTAGTGAATAGGTATATCTTAAGAAATAGGTATATCTTAACCGTTACTGATTATTAAACTGCAACATAGTGAAAATCATCAATAGTTCTTGAAATTATTGTGAATTTCATTAAGCTATGTGTATTTTTAAAAATGTTTTCACTGGGAATAATGATCAAATCTTGCCTATAAATATTTCCTAAAATGTTTTGAAAACAGTAATAGAATTGTTGTAAACACACAAATGACTTTAAAAAATTAAAGCACTCATTTCTAATGGGTTAGAACCCAAGGATTTGGGGAAAGTAAAAGATGAATATAAAAATTTCTCTACTGTGTTGCACTTTCCCTAGAACCAAAATTGAACTATTTTAGAATTGTATGGACATACAGTATATGGTAGAAGAGATCATGAAAGTAGAATGCACATGAACTGGGACTCATGGCTCCTGTAGAAATTAGGCTTAGACATTTTTCTTCAAACTTGATACCATAAGTCTATTATGTACTTATAAATTGGACATATCTGATGTTCCCAAGCATTTCAAACACATCTGGTTACTTAGACATATTGACAAATATAACAAGCAAATTGAAATAATAACATGAAAATCTAATAAATTACACTTTAAATGTGGCATGCCAGCTTTCCTAAAATATGAATAATTTTTGAAATGATGTATCTTATAATTTTCTAATGAATATATATTAAATTTACATATTGGATGTAACATATTTCTAGAATTATAAGGAAAATTATGGTTTATATTTATTATTTTTATATTTTATATTTTGAGTATGATTAGTATATGATTATATTTTATATTTTGAGTACAGCTAATATAGTAAATTATTTCATTCATTTTGTGTACATATGAAGTGTACATATAAATACAATATAAATGTAGATAGATTATCCATTGATTAGATAGCCTATTTTTAAACTTTTTTAAAAAATAGGCATAATTTATTTCATGTTTTATGCACCTATTTCTGTAAATGTCCCATGTGGTAATTATTTTACCTGAACAAATTTCTGTTTAATATTTTTTCATTTTCCTCAATAAATTACTAGATTTATGACAGCAGGGATTCTTAGTGATTTGAGTCCATAGTTATATATGTATGCACATATAGTGATTATAATATAAAAAGTACTCAATTCATATGCTTTCAGAAAAAATATATTTCACATGCAACCTGGAAAATAAATTTTACATGTTTTGTAAATATAAAAAAGTAAAAAAATATGACAACACTAATCATATGGATATAGTTAATAAGTGTAAGTAGTATTTTTTATTTATACCAAAATAGATGAATAGTGAAGATTTATTTCATTATTGTCATTCTTCACACAAACTTTCATCACACAAACTTTCAAATTACATGTCTTTTATATATATATTTCAAAAAACCTTATGAGCAATGATAAAATAATTCCTAGGATGATGAAATATCATGAAAATGTTTAAGACAAGTATCTTGACAATATTCCAGGCATTCAAAACTACCATGTCACCAAGTTACCATAATGTATCCTAGATTTATAGAAGTGTCTACAGACACAAATAGTCATTGAAGACAGAATTTTTAAAATGTAAACTAAGTTAATAATTGGCTGGGTGCAGTGGCTCACGCTGGTAATCCAGCACTTTGGGAGGTCAATGTGGGTGGATCACGAGGTCGGGAGATGGAGACCATCCCTGTCAACATGGTGAAATCCCATCTCTACTAAAAATACAAAAAAATTAGCTGGGCATGGTGGCGTACACCTGTAGTCTCAGCTACTCAGGACGCTGAGGCAGAATAATTGCTTGAACCCGGGAGGCAGACATTGCAGTGAGCCGAGATCGCGCCACTGCACTACAGCCTGGGAGACAGTGCAAGACTCTGTCTCATAAATAAATAAATAGATAAATAAGAAGTTAATAGTTGTTTGTTCTTTGAAGTACCTCTATAACAACCACAAAAATGAAATGTCAGTGTCTACAGATAGGTAGAACTGATCAAAAGGAAACTCAAATGCTAATGTTTACTGCAAAGTGCTGTAAAAGTATCCTCAGTCTTAAACTCCACTGAGGAAGAGAACTGTCTATTGGATGTAATGGCATAGTGTTTTCTTGTCACCTGCTTAAATTATAAATGTAAAGCTTTATGGGAAAAGGTGTGAAATAAAATACCTATATGTATACTATGCTTCAAAGGTTTAGGTAACTTAGGTAACTTTCTCAGCATTATGTAGTGTATAAATATCTAAGCCAGAATTAAAATTTATGTTTGTCTCCGAGAATGATATTGATTTTAACCACATATTCCATGCTAATCATAAAGACTAGCTCTCTTTAGATTATAGACACAATTAAAAATATGAAAAACAGGTTTTTCTGTTTATTCAGAAAGAATGCTATTTATGATTTTAAGGGCAAAAATAAAAGGAAGGTCAATTTGACTGGTCCCAAACCCCTTCCTGGGATATGCACTGCTCAAACTCATAATAAGGCACATTGGTTAGCCCTTAAGGATGAATGTCACACATCGTGAAATAATTCTTTCGGGGACTTGAAGATGTCACTGTCAAATTCTGGAAGTCTATCTCAGTCCTATAAGCATCTGAGAGAATGATACGATTCCTCCACTTAAGTCCAAGGAGAAGCCAACAATTTCCTCTCACCCTGCTACATACATTACAGTTTACAAACTGAAATCAGTGGACACATGGTTTGAGTGCTGTCAATGTATATAACATTATGGTAGATACTTTCTTATATATTGAGATGCCTTGTTTTAATAATTCAGGAATTATGGCTATCACAAGCACAAGACTGTCACGTTTCCTCCAACATTTATCACAGAATTAGACTGACTTGGGTTCAGATTTCTGATTTGAAATTCACAGAGTAGGCTTTTGTTAAAACAATTAAAATCAAACACCTAACATTAATATATGCCTCCCAAAGTGCCACTAAAAAGTTTTTAAAGTGCTGTCAATCTCTTACTCATTCATAAAAGTGAAATATTAATGTATAAACACTAAAACCAATGAAGCAATCTCTAAGAAACTGTTCTCTTTCAAAGGTAATAAAGCATAACTCATGTAACTGAAATGGTTTACATGCCAACCATAATTATTTTAATTTGATATAACTATATAAGTAGTCTTTAGAAATTATTACAAAGGGTAGCAAAAGTTATGTGATTAGGTTCACCATAATCTTAAGAAGAATATTAAATGGTGGTGATAAGGAAACTCCTAAGAACATTCTATTTAGAAATAAATAGAGGAAATGTTTAAACATAGGGAACAGTTAATCACCAAAATGAGGAAATGTCTACACCATTAGAACACAAATTGTGAAATATATGTGTCAGATAAATTAAATAATGTAAATTCTGGATTAAGCCAAATAATGTAAATTCTGGGTTAATCCAGAACCAGTATATACTTTCTTAGACTCCAAGCAGGCAATTTGGTTGCACAAACAAACTACAAAACCATTTTGACACCTCTCCACCTTGGAAAGAGGAAATGATAGTAAAAAGAAATGTGGCACCTTCTTTTGATATAACCTCAGCCTGAAATCCCTGAAAACGAATTGCTTAAAATAAAATTGGGGCAGAATAAAACATGAAGGACACGCAATTAAGAGAATGGTGGTAAGAAATAAAAGCTTCTTAATACCAAAAACTGTAAGGAGAGTATGTGCTTAGGATGATAAGGATGATAGACTTGGTGTGCATCTGTTTCTATTAAGAAACCCAAAATGAAGTTCACTCTTTCCACTTCCCTAGGGTATTCTTTATTTATTTTTATTTTTTCAATATTTTTAAATTAACAAATACAAATAGTACATATTTATGGTGCATGATATGTTTATAAATATGCACAAACACACATACATACATTGTGAAATGGTTAAATCAAGTTAATTAACATATGCATTACTCACATACTTGATTTTTTGTGAAGAAAACACTTAAAATCCATTCTCAGCAATTTTGAAGAATACAGTATGTTGTTATTAACCACAGTTAACTGTTATTAACGATATACAATCGATCTTTTAAACTTGCTTTTCTTGTCTAAGTGAAATTTTGTATTCTTTATCCACACTACTCTTTGAAAAGGATCAGGCCTCTTCAATGTTCCAAAGCAGAAGCACAATAATTGTCTTGAAAAATATTTACATGTGCCCATGCATGAGTGCACACACACACCCACAAGTTAAAAAAAAAAAGAAAAAGAAAAAAGCAAGCTATCTACATCACGAAATGAATTACAAGAAGGACAAAGAATGTTTAGGAAAATAGATCCTGACACATTCGTGTCAGTTTCTGTGTACTTTAGACAACATGTTAGTCTTTGATTGCTTACATGGTTTGTGGTACAGCAATATGTTCCAGGCTCTGCCAGTGATCAATTTATTGCTTCTTGGTGCACATTCCTGCCTCAGTACCTGCTTAGCAAGGTCCTGCTCTGTGCACAGGGATTGCCCACCTTCACGCCCTCCCACCCCCCTGGATCTTTTCTCCTTTCCAGTGAGTGCAAGGTTGAGCCTTGTCAGTAGAGGGCAGTGGATAAACACTGCAGGAGGAAGACTTCTCTTCCTGGTTCCAGCGTGTGGAATCTTTGCTTATCCCTTCGTCATGCTGCACGGTCCGCTGACTGGATGTTTGGGGATTTGCGCGGTGCTTTGCCCAGACACATATACAGACCCTAACGTACCAAATATACAGGCACTTAGCAATCCAACCACTCCAGCCTGGGCTCATGACAACTGCCTTGAGACCCCCCAGTGTAAACGCAGTGTGTTCCAGGCCTGGCAACGCAGTGCGCGCCACATCCTTGTAATTTTATCTTCTAGCCCATTGGTACTCTGGAGGGTTGTTTCTGCTTTCCTGAGGAGTGTGGGCTAGAATGTGAACCTAGGCAACCTGTGAACGTCTTTGCCATAGGGAATGCTGCAGCTGCACCTCCTCCAGGGAAGGCTGAAGCTGGTCCCAGGGAGAAGGCTTTCCTCTCACATTTGTCTGTCCTCCGATACTTTCTCAGGGCCTCAGGATACCTTTTAGAGTTCTCCTTACATCTTTACGGTTGCTCTGATTTAGTAGCTTACAATTCTATTAGAATCCCTCCTTTCAAATGATCGTGTGATTTTGCCTCTGCTGGACCCAGGCTGATATGGAGGCAGACCTTTCACATTTCCTGTTCTAGATATGGAATCAGTCATTTTCTGTGATTTGTCAGTGAGGAATTGCAGAAAATACAGATGGAATTGTCAGTAAATAAAATTGGAAAACCTGTCCAAGAAAAGCCTACACTTTCTCTTCTGTTTTAAATAATGATAAAGCCAGCACTAAAGAAAATTTCATCTCATTTTGTCTTTTTTTGTGATTTTTCATTTTTCAGTTATTTTTAATAAATATAAATATTTATAAGTAAAATTCTTAGAAAAAGGTATCATAATTTTTCAGAGGGTTTATTTTAATTGTAACTATTGCAAATATTTATAGGTAAATACTTTTTTTCTCTCAAATTACAACAATCTTACATATAGTTCAGCACTAGTTTCCAGATATCCCTATGGAAAGTTATTAAGTAATTTTTTTTAAGGCCAAAATATTTTATATGTCTAATAAGTACATAAATCCTAGGAACTGTACAGAACTTTTTAAGCTTGCATGTGTTAGAATTAGTATGAAACATATTAAAAAGTAACAATACCAAAAGAAGAAAAAATATATATATAATAAAATATATACTTAAAAGACAAAGGATAAAGAAGCAAATTATATTAAAAAATGTTTGAAAGCTGTGGAGAACATTAATAATCTTTTCTATTACAAATAACTACATGAACCCTGTAACTTTTTGGCAGACTAATACATTTTAATTAAAAATAAAGGCAGTCAGGGCATGATGGCTCACACCTGTTATACCAGCAATTTGGGAGGCGGAGGCAAGAGGATGGCTCAAGCCCAGGAGTTCAAGACCAGCCTGGGCCACACAGTGAAATCCCATCTCCACAAAATTTTTTTTTAATTAGTTGGGTGAAATGATGCATGCCTGTAGTCACAGCTACCAAGGAGGCTGAGGCAGGAAGATCACTTGAAACCAGGAGTTCAAAGCTGCAATGAGCTATGATTGCATCATTGCACTCTAGCCCAAGTGGCAGAGTAAGAACATGTCTCAAAACAAACAAACATAAATCAAGACAAGAGATAAGTGAAAAGATAATTATGTGCAAAATCCTGAACAAGTCATTCTTTCCTCAATATGCAAGAGTATTTGCTGGTTGATAAGAAATAATCCTTATAAAAGTTAGTTCCTCAGTGTTGATGTAGTAAATGATTTAATGCAAACACCATGGGTAACTTTGCCAATGAAGAAATTTTCAAGCACTCTGTATCCATTACAGGTGATGTATTTACCAATCTGAATGTTTTCACCAAGGTAAGGGTACTATTGAAGTTTTCCCAAATTATTACCTGTAATATGCATTCATAGAAATCAACATTTAAAAATTTATCAAATTCAGAAACCACATTCTATTTATCACTAACATTCATAGGGAGTGAACATTTTTAGTAAATAGATTCATAGATTGGTTTGATGAATTACTTATGTGTATAGCAATTCCAGCTAGTATGTAAAAATGTATATATAATGAACATATATTTTGAGTAAATGATTATTTTTATTAAAAATAATAACCAAAGTAATGGGTGTTTTGGGACACCATTTATCTAATAAAGCACCCTTCACCAAATAAAAAGAAAATCAGTCTTTCAAAGTACTTCCTAGATTAATAAAACAACCAGATTAATATCTTGAAATAACAAAATTTAAGGCAGTAAGATTACATAACAATCAATAAATCAATCTGCAAGAGCAATTTTCTCATATTACCTTGATTTTAAATTCAAGGTTATCAGATTATCAGGTTTTAAGACTTCTATTGACAAATAATTAAAGCAAAAAATTATTTGAATTATAAAATTTCTTATTTTAAAGTCTGTGATGTGATTATGAGGTTGTCCATGAAATTTGCTGATTTTTTTTTGTAATGCAAATCTATAAATAGGTAGAGTTGGCAAAATATAGAATTTTAAAACAATATAAAATTTTCCAAATGTGATCAATGAAGATATGTAGATCTTAAAACTACGTTGTACTATATACAATATTTTCTTTACTCTTTTGAAAACAAATTGCTTATCTCCAAAAATAATTGGGAACTCGTTCATGGTGGATTTGTTTGGATATTTTAAAGATTGCTTAGCTGTGCTCCAGTGTCAGAAAACTAAAAAACATAAGCTATTTTCTTCCAGCTAATTATCATTCTTGGTCCCAGTGTGGCCGGTGTTTAAAAAAGATAGGTGTTCAATAACTCAGGCTGCTCTATTTCTCTTTCGATTGGAATTATGCACCACATTTCTCATTTACTCTTAAGCAGTACATAGCACATAGCTTTCCAATGATAGCTGAGTGCATTGTTGTGAATTTGCCTCTTTTACCCTTTGAGAAAAATGAGTAGGATAGCAAAATAATCTTTGTTCTTTTAATCTATTCTGTACATGTCCTTTGTTTTTCATTTCTTTGTTAGATTTTGTTTTGTCCCATGTTTTTGAAAAGCAAAGTGGTTCTTTAGAGAGGATTGCAATAAACATTTGTTTTCTAGTGTTAAGTTCCTGGCATTGTATGGGCTGATTGGTATTCTTGATAATTGTCTAAAAATCTCATGTATAGGAACCATGAGTATTAATACGAACATATTTCCCTTTATGTGAGAAAGAAACATCAAACGCAATAAGCAAAAAATAACAAAAAGATTATGTAGTGCAATAGCAAAAGAACTCTGTCACTCATCCACACTTCTGCAATTAGATGATAATATCCTAACCATGCTGAATACCAATGTCCTCATTTCAAAAATAATAATACAACTTCTGCTCTACAATCTCTATCTGCTAAAGCAAAGATAAAAAACAAAAGAAAGTAGGTAAAGAGGATTATGTTACAAGTAGTTTTGTTAATATTAACAATGACAATTAAGGGTCATGTCAAATAAGTTCTTAACATGGGGTTCATTCTCTTCTAAAGAGATTTGAATGAGCTATAAGGTGTCTCTGTATACTTGATACTGCACAGAAACAACATTGCCAACGTCTGTTGGCAATGAGGGTGGATGTCATTCATCAGATGTTAAGGGATTAACATTCATCAGATGTTAAGGGAGTCAAATTATTAATAAAGTAAAAAACAAACATTAAGAACTCCAATTTAACATATTAAGAACTCCAATTTAAACATATTATAGATGTTGATTTTTTTTGTTATTCATTCATCAGATGTTAATGTCATAATGTCATTCATCAGATGTTAAGGGAGTCAAATTATTAATAAAGTAAAAAACAAACATTAAGAACTCCAATTTAAACATATTATAGATGTCGATTTTTTTTGTTTTGTCATCATATGCATGTGATATTAATAATGTACTACAGAAACATAAAATGTAACCATTGGTTTAGCTGAAAGAAGTATTTGAGAGACTCTGTACAAGTTTTACATTTTCTTGTGAATCTGAAATCATTTCAAAATACAAGGTTGTTTAAAAGTCATTAGACTGGAATTAAAGAAAATAAAATAATGTAAGAAACAGAGAAAAGAAGATTAAAACAATTATAATTAATATTACTGAGAATATGTCAGAGAACCTTCTAAGAAATATTTTAGGTTAAGAGACTTGTAAAATTGAGTTTCAAAGTTACAGTTAATTTTCATGTTATTTAAACTTTTCTAAAAATAATATTTTAGAAAGTTAAAAAATAAAATGCTTTGAAATCTATGAATATTTTACATATCAAGTCAAAGGAACTAAATGATACACATAAAAATTATATACACAAACTTTTCATTTGATACTAAGAAGCCCTTAGATAAAATTAAACCTAAATTCTGGGTAATAAATATAACAAGTCAAAAGACACACATAATACATAATAATGATAAAATATTATAGTCCTCAATCAATAATCAAAACTTTATGTAATATTGAAACTGATGGGTTAATATATTTAAAACAATAATTAGAAATCAGTGCCTTCTCTTACACTATTATTTCTTGGAGTTCTGAAGCTGAATTTTATACAACATATAAAGTACACATAAAATAAAATTACTGAAAAGAAGAACAAGTATTTGAAAATATAAGACTATGTAATGCAATGCTTCCAAATAAATGATACAATTTTAAATTTCCTGTAGCCTCATTTAAAAGCATAAAAAGCACCCAGATAAAGTTAATTTTAATAATGTTTATTTGATAAAATATATCCAAAATATCATTTTCACATATAATTAAAATCATTAACAGAATATTTAATATTTTATACATATTTTTATTTTATGAAGATGATTCTCCACAGGCTCAAACAGCTAGAGAAAATGACAGGTAAAAACATGTTTTATATCTATTTCTGTGGATAGATAATAAATTAATCATACAAAATAAAAATTACAGATTAGTCACACCCTACTCTGGAGGAAATCAAATATTAACTCAAAGACCTCTGTAGGTAAACAGAATTTTGGGTTTTGTTCTTAATGTGTAAGTGGCTGGGGTGGGGAAGAGAAGGAGGGAGAACTTTCAGCAATTTGCAAAATATTAATATAATAAATGAGCTGACATCAGGGTAATTTGCCTTTGCTATTTGGTGCAAATAGTTATCATTTTTCAAATCAATGAGTGCCATTATCTTGACTGATATTAAATGTCTTTTTTGGAGGTTAAGCATAATATCAATAATTTTCAGATTTGCTCATACCAATATTTTGTCTAATTAAAGACATTTACCTTGTCTTCATGTAAAAATTTTCCTTTGCATAAATTTCAGTGATTGTATTTTACGATCTATGGTTCTCTTCTTTTAACTTTTGTGTTCAAAAGTTTTCCTGAACCCATTATTTCTTCTTTCATCCACTTCCTCCTCTCAGCTACAGTTCACATCCAAATAACTGTATTTTTGCCTGATTTTTCTATTCTAAGATACGTGTCCGACTAACCTGAGAAAACAACTCAGGTGTCCTATGGTTGCACCAAAGTTGCTCCTAAGCCTTCCCTTTTTTCAGTATCCCTAGGAAAATTATTATAATATCAAGTTTTGCAAGAAAACAAACATGTGGACATCATTTTAAATTAATTCTAGTTTTTATTCTCCATATCCAATCAATCATTAGGTTCTGTTGTTCCCATGTCCTCCATGTCTTTAATGTATCAATTTCTCTCTACCATCATTCTTTCTACCCTAATAGGGACCTATCTTCTCTTCTACAGTGAACCTCACCTAAGCAGGTCTGCAGAGGGATGTTCCTGTAAAATCAAACTTTGCTTCATCCAATCTCACAGCACATAGGCAGCAAAATATCAGTTTTATAAATCAATTATATTTATTAGGTAAGTCTGTAGTCATGCAGTTTTCAGGAGAGTCAGATTTTACTGAATGGAAAATAGTGAGCAGCGTACATAGCTCTCTTGAAAATGGTGGAAAAAAAACATTACTTTAGTGACATCATGTGAAGCTCAGCATACCGTTAGGCAAATTTTGGGACTCAGGAGCTGTATCTCCATTTGAAGCATACTGTACCATCCTCAAGTTATAAACACTGCTCAGTAATTTATGTATTGTTTCTCATTAAAAATATCACATTCCATAATTGTGATTGTGAGTTTTATTGTTGTTGTTTTTTGTATATCACATAAAGAGATTTTGATTACCAAGCAGTTCCTCATCAGGATCATGACAATAGCTTGTGGACTAGATTCTCTATTTTCAGGCCTACACTAAGGATGTCCTCAGAAGGAGCACTCTAAAATGCATTTCTTTCCCTGGAACCATGAGATCCCAAATAAAAGTAATGATCATGTCATTCCCAACTTAGAACCTGGGAGTGTCCTTCAGTATGAAGTTGAAACTCTTTATTATACCCACCGTGTATCCCCTGCTCATTTTTGCAGTATGATCTCGTAATGTCAGCAGAAATGCTAGATTCTCTAACCTCCCCCCACAATGTTTAAATATTAAGTATTTTAGGTGTTTATAACTTTTATTATATAATTTAGGTATTCTGTACTCGCTCAATACTTTTTAAGTTTGCAATTCTGCTTGGTCTTCTACACCACTAGAATGTGAACAGTGGTAACAGAGACTGACTTTATTCATCATTGTACCCCCAGGACATAGGATTGCTTGGCGTGCTGTTAAGTACTAATGAAATACATCTTAAATGGATACATTTAAGATACAAATGATATATTTTATAATTTAATATTTTTTCGTATACATGCTGATTTTATGTGAATTTTATAAAGCATATTTGAAACATTACCTGAAAAGAGGAAAATTACATGAGAGTACAATGAACAACGGAAAATACACAAATTTATTTAAAAAAAAGAGGAAAATTAGAAAATACATATTGAGATAAAAATCTAAAAACGTGCATTTTTTCTACTGAATATAGATTTCTACAAGTTAATGGCAAAACAATTAAGATATCTATGGTATTTTAATATATATAATGTAATCTTTTGAAAAGTCCTTTTAGAAAACTTAGAGTAACCCAGTTCTATTCAGGTCTAAAATATTATACTATAATGAACTTTTCAAAATTTTTCTTCTAATATTTTGCTAAACAAAGAAATTAAACAAGCATACTACAATCTAGATTTTCTTGTTGGTTCTACTTCTATTAGTGTATTATTTTGTCTCTTTGAACAGATGTTCAATAATATTTTTGAGTTTTACGGATTTATTTTGTCCAAACGTGTAATTTAAAATCATTTATTCACTAGAGTAGTATAAAGAGTGATGGTCTTATACATATTTCTGGATAATAATTTCTTGGCAGTGGGAGACAATTTGCATCTTTGGCATGATTCTAGATATACCTACCTAGAATAACTAAATAAACAACTCAGCTAAGATGTTTAAAAACATCTTTCCAGGTATTCATTTATTGCAACTATAACTTTTTGTTTTGCATTTTTGTATTGAGAAGCATTGTTTATTAAGTGCATTTCAAGGAATTGATAATGTATATAAATTAATACTTGGTATTTGTATATTGATTTAAAGTTCATGATTCAATTTATAGTTTATATTCTTATTCAACAATTAATTCATTGACTAATTATGGAAGTGGGTTTCATTGTGACCTGCCATGAAGGTAAGGAAAAAGGCACAAATATATGGCTTACTGCAAATCATTGTATATAAGAGTTGCATCTTAAACTACTGGTCCATCAATTGCATGTTTAATAAGGACCATATTTTTTTGGTTTAAGGAACATGAATGTGAGTGTTGGGCTTATTTTTGACTCAGGATAATTAATCTGGAATGATATTTTAGTAAGCTGGCCCATGTGCAATTTCTTTTTCTTAAAAAGATATAGTGCATAATGATTAATAGCAGGCAAATGATTATCTTTATTCTCCTTATTATCTTTCGAGTCAAATTGTGATTATCGTCTCATAAAATAACTAAACTGGAACTTATGAAACTTCTAATAGTTGGCCATCTTTGACTTACAAAATATTAATTTCATATATTTCTACCTAATGTATGATCTCTTTGCTTTCATGAATTTTTCACAGTATTCTTTGCTTAGGATCACACTTTTTTTTACCAATTCATATTTATTCAAATATTAGCTCATTGGCTATATTCTTACACTAGAAAATCTTCCCTTCCTCCTATATCAAAACATATTATTTTCTTCTATTTTTAACCATTATTTTGGTCTTTATTCTATAAAATTATATTACTTACTTCTCTGTCACTATCTTTCATGAGATATGTTTTTACTTGCTTTTGAAATTCCATGCTTTTTACAATGCCATTTTGTATGCAAATCTGGTAGGACAAGAACAGGTCTAGGACATGAAAAATATGTCCTAGAAGATTACTCTTACTACTCATATTTCACATTGCCTATGACATCAGCTTACATTCTAATTCTGGCCCAGCCAATTTACTTACCTAAGACACTTAGCATATACGAAACTTAATATAAACATTTATAACATGGGAACAATAATAGGATTTATTTTAAAGGACCATTGTGAAGATTATCTAAGGTAATGCATAGAACAGAACCGGGCCCATAGGTAAGTTCTTATTAAATTGTAGTTAGTTTTCGATTCTTGGCACTTACACAATATAGTTCTATTATACTTTTCAGTACACTGTATATAGAGAACTGAATGTATCATGTCAGAAATAAATTGGCCAAAATTCTACCTAGAGAGCAAAAAGATAATTAAAAATCTGAGCTTTCCGAATTTGTCGTAATTTGGAGTTATTTTTATTTCCTCTTTTCCCAATCTCTAAAGCCATGGCTGTTCTTGGTATATACTTTTAGCTTTTAATTTATCTTTATCCCTTTCATAAATTTGTAAGGCCAGCGATAGGTCTCAGATAAAGACATGTAAGTAAACAGCAACCAATGTAACAAATAAATATTTTTCTTAGAATTTTAATTTAAAGTTAAAATTAAAACATTTTCATTGTTATATTTAAAGGAAAAATGAATATCCTCCATCAAGACTTATGAGTACATTAATGTTGTCCCTTTATTAGAGATATGCATTTATTTTTAAGTGTATCTGTTTAAGATAAATTCAATACAATTCATAATATTTGATATGTGACTAATACTATGTCAGTGGCTTCCTATTTTTATAAAACAATTGAGAAAGCCAGTAAAAGATATCTTATTGGAAGCCCAAGTTACAGAGCAAATATAAGTGGAGGCATGTTCATTAAAAAGGGGGCAGACTGTTGAAGCCCTGCTCATTCAGTTTCCTGTACTTATGTATAAGGTATTTTGATTCATTAAAAGCCTTATGAAATACACACAATGTATCTCTAGTCTTCTTAAGCCTTCATTCACCAAAAGGAGACATTTGCAACATTTAGTCAGATGCTCATGTTTGATACAGAACATCAGGCAGTAAATAAAATATTCCTTATCTGAACACTGTAACCACATATGCCAGCAAGATAAACAGAAATTCTATACTTTGCTATCAATCTTACTTCAGCAAATGTGCATAGAAAGATATTCATACGCATATTACTAACAATATTCCGGACACCATGGTATGCAAAAACTCAACAAGAGAATATTTTCATGAGGAACACATAATAGGCATAGAAACACATAATAGTTTGTCATGTGACAAACTGTTTGACAACCCGAGGCCTGTAATCCTGAAAATGAACCCTGAAGTTTAAGTATTAGTATTTTTTTTTTCAAGGTTAAAAACATGTAAGTGGCAAAGCCAGGATTTGGAATATTAGGTTTCCAAGCCCCTGCCCTTTACCCAATCTTTACAAAATTCTATGATATTCTAAAATAAAGGCTTTACCTTATACAAATCAATATCCACATGTATAATTATAAGCATGGATTGAATAAAATATGTTTTGTTAGATTACTTAACACTAAATGAATATTATTTTATTAGTAATGTGTTATGAGTTAAAAATAAATCAATCTAAAAAAGTAATATACAGATCATATTAGTTTCCTAATGTTCTTTATGCTCCTGAAAACATAATCTATTTTTTTGAAGTATAACATAAATCTGGATTGTCATCTTGCATCTGAGTCTATTTTTGTTTGACATATTGTTAAAAGCACTTTAATTCTAGAAAATTCAAAACAATAACTTCTATAATCAATTTACTTTAATTTCCAGAATTAATCACAATCTCACTATGTGATCTTGACAGCATATCTTTTTCAACAATAATAAACTACTTGACTGACATATTCATGTCTTGAAAGAAGAAAATTAATTGAGAATGGATTTGTTTATATCTGCATTACTTCACTGTTTTATTATCTGAGATATAGAGATGAACTTATTTGATGTGAAACACTCTCCTATAATCATTATGGGTCAAAGGAAATTATGTATTCTGCCCCTATGTTCTAAATGTGTTATTTCCTCAAGTCAATTAAAAATCTCATTACTTTAGCAAAGAGTTTAGTAAGCTGGTAATGCTACCACAGTTTTGCTCTCAGTAAAAACAGGAAATACACAACTTTAGCAAATCATAATGTCTGACATTCAGATAAGAAAAAGTAAAGGAGGAAGAAAGAGAGAAATGTAGGCAGGGAGGGTGTGAATAATACAGAAGCAATGCTTTGGCAACTTCTAACAAATGTACTTTTTGGAAATCAGCTGATCCATCAACAAAAATTTGTTTATTATGTAATATTATAACACCCTTTGAAAGAGGCAAGTGAACATACTTTTAGTCTGAGAAAATATTTTAATGTTCTCCAATATTTGACAGTTATTTTCTGCAATGTCCCTGTTGATTGTGATAAAGCAATGTAAATAAAAGCTAATAATAATAAAGGCGGCTATCTTCTTCCTGAATCCAAACAACAACAAAAATCTATCCTTTTTTTTTTTTAGGTAATTCAGACTATCAGTGCAGTGGATAGAGATGAATCCATAGAAGAGCACCATTTTTACTTTAATCTATCTGTAGAAGAAACTAACAATGCAAGTTTTACAATCATAGATAATCAAGGTAATGCCATTCGCTCATAATGAGTTTTGATACATTTTTTTGACTCATGTTAGACTTCAGAGTTAGACTTGCACTGATTTTTATACAGTTCTTGCAACATAATAATGTTTGGAAATCAAGCAAAAGAGTAACAATGAAAATGGAAAACAAAACTCAACGTTAATTTCTAAAATATTGGCTCCATTTCTCACTGCATTTCTTCAAAGTAGAAGGAGGTTTTAAAATTATCAGTGGCTGTAAGCTCTTGTAAAGTCAGAATGACCCTGAAAATATAATTGCGGTTCTGACACCACGGCTCCTTTCATGTTCTCATCTAACTGAGACCTCAATCTACGACTGAGGAAGAAAATGATATTAGTTGCAGTCATGTTAGCTTGATTGATTCAAAAATATTTAGGGTCATTAATTAGGAGCTTAGAATATATGAAATTGGGTTAAGACAGTTCTTATTCCTTCAAAACTAAATAATTTTTATCAATCTAAGGATAAAGTGTTCCAAAGAATATTATGTAAGGGCAGAATTTATTTTGTTTTTGTAGAGATGGATTAACTTTATATGAAGCCACTCTGCTTTTCTTTTCATTAGCTTCAGTAGAGACATTTTTGTAATAACAAGGACTTCTATTTTAATTTATTTATACCTCAAAGTTATGAAACACAGTTGAATTTATTACTCAAGTATCAGGAACCAAATACCTGCAGTTCTCCTTACAACTGAGGTTAAGCTTTGTTCCAGAAGAGATCTTTCATGTGAGAGTAAATGCAACATATTTCTGTCTGTTTTCCCTTTGTCAAATTCCCCTGGGCAGGAAACTCAAAAATATTTCAGAAAAAAACCACAAATATCTGTTTCAAGCTCTTTGAGAAATTTCCAAACTGCTTTCCAAAAAATTTAGCCATGTAAAAATGCTTAGATTCAGGGGGTACATATATTTATTAAAATATATGTATATATGTAGTTTTTGAAAAAAATATATTTTTAAAAATTATATTTTAAAATACATATATTAATATAAATAAATCTAAACTGGAGTTTTTAAAAACATATGCATGTATGTTTACATATATATTTAAACATATACATATGTAAAACACAGATAATATATTTTAAAACTCCAGCTAAGATTCATTTATATTAATATAAAATAAATTACTGAGGCAAAATAAATATATTGAAGCATACAAAACTGATTTGGTTTAATGTTTGTGGTCACAAGTAATTTAATAAAATACATTTTTTTTTTTTTTGAGACGGAGTTTCGCTCTTGTTACCCAGGCTAGAGTGCAGTGGTGCGATCTCGGCTCACTGCAACCTTCGCCTCCTGGGTTCAAGCAATTCTCCTCCCTCAGCCTCCCGAGTAGCTGGGATTACAGGCGCGTGCCACCATGCCCAGCTAATTTTTTTGTATTTTTAGTAGAGACGGGGTTTCACCATGTAGACCAGGATGGTCTCGATCTCTTGACCTCATGACCCACCCGCCTTGGCCTCCCACAGTGCTGGGATTGTAGGCGTGAGCCATCGCGCCTGGCCAAAATACATATTTTAAAAGCGTCAACTGTCTCTCACCTCTTAGATCTCCCTAGCAAATAAAATCACATGGGCTTTATAGACTTTCAGAGCTTGACAGTGAAATATCTCTAAAAAAATGATTTGGGAAATGTCCTACTTAAGCATGCATTTCAAAAGGCTTTTATTTATTTTTCTTTTATTGCTGTTGTCTTCTAAAGTTTGTCTGATGAGGACAGAAAATATTTTGAGGGATGGCAAAAAAAAAAAAAAGTAAATGGAAAGTACAGTTCTGACACACAAGAAATTACAATGAAAAAAGTCATTTATGATATTTTGGGATTCACAGAAGAGTAATTGTACATGTGTTGAAGTGTTTATTGTTTGTTTTCATGAATTTTTTGAATGGACTCTCTAGGTAAATGAATCAGTCTGATTAAATGTAATGATTTCAGAATTTTAAATACAAAATAGATTAATAAAATCAAAATGATATGAAATATTTTAACAGGACATTGTCTACCAAGTAAAATTATTGTGTTTAACTAGAAAATGTATTATTTGAGATCATGTGCTTTGATGCATAACTTTGAAAACCTTGTATATTTACTGGATTTGTAAAAATGATGGGTCCCAAGTATTAGAAAATAAACTGTATCATGTGTAATTAACACAAATGAAGTCACCTCTATCAGCATACATTTAATATTGGTAGTCCCTATAAATTATGGATATCTGATTAAAAAGCTGTTTTCTGTGTTACACATATCTTTTGTATATTTGTCAAAGACATTTTAGAACCGATTTAAGTAATTCAATAATAATATAAATACTTAAAATAATTAAATAATTGAGTAGTATTAATTCAATATTTAATAACATTAAATAGTAATTTTACTACATAATTTAGCTGATTCATCTGATTACATAGTTAGGGTTTAGGCAATGTCAAAACACTAATAATTTAGTGTGGATGTTTTAGTTGTCTTCTCATTCAAAATTTCCCTTCCTTTTATTTGAACTTACTCGATCATGTCTCTATACTATTGTCTCTAGCATATGTGACGATTACATACAAATTTCCCTTATGTAGTTGAAAAAATTATGCACGTGGATTTTTGTTTTAGATAACACAGCTGTCATTTTGACTAATAGAACTGGTTTTAACCTACAAGGAGAGCCTGTCTTCTACATCTCCATCTTAATTACTGACAATGGAACCCCATCACTTACAAGTACAAACACCCTTACCATCCATGTCTGTGACTGTGATGACACTGGGAGCACACAGACCTGCCAGTACCAGGAACTTATGCTTTCCATGGGATTCAAGACAGAAGTCATAATTGCTGTTCTCATTTGCATTATGATAATATTTGGTAGGTAGTGCTGAACTTATATACTCATTTATTTAAAATAACATGATAAATATATAAAATAGTAAATTCTATTACAGCATTATAATGTGGGTTTGTGTGTATGTTTATTGCTTCTCCGAATGTAGTACAATTCCTAAACCAACTGGAGTAAATAAGTGGATAAATATACATAAGCTGCAAATCAGTGATCTTTGAATTGTATGAGGATGTGAGTGTGTGTGTGTGTCCACATCTGTTTATGCATGTTCTTGACACATATAGAACGTAAAAATATAAAATAATAAAAATTAGTAATAATAATGGAGAGCGTGAGTCTTCTTATACTCCAGGAGACAGTCTTCAGTGTTTTATATGCGCTATGCAATTTGATTCTCACAATAACCTTAAAGTAGAAACTATTACCACCTACATTTTATAGATTGAGAAATAGAAACTCAAGAAGCTATGCGCTTTATGAAGGGTCATGAAGCTAGCAAATTATGTGCTAAGATTCCATGACCACAACACACTGTTATGCAATATTGTACTGCAACTGACTAGAGCCCAAGGTGCATTAAAAAAAAAGTAAAGCACAGTAAAATCTACTATGTTAGCGATTTTCGAATATTAAATACATTATTATTAACTATAGTTACCATGCTATAAAATAGATCTCTTGAATTTATTCCTAATGTCTAACTGAAATTTTGTGTCCTTCGACCAACGTCTCTTCATTCTCTTACCCTCTATCCTGCTATCCTGCTGGTACCATTCTACTCTCTACTTATATGCAGTTTTGTTGTTGTTGTTGTTGTTTTAGATTTAACAAAGTGAGGTCTTGCAGTGTTTGTCTTTCTGTGCCTGGCTTCTTTCACTTAGCATAATGTTATCTAGTTTTATCTATTTTGTTGCAAATGACAGAACTTCTTTCTTGCTTAAGGCTAAATTGCATTCATTAAGTCTATATACTACATTTTCCTTATCCACTCATTCACTGATGGAAACTTAGGTTCCATCCATTCCATATCTTGGCTATTGTGAATAATGCTGTAAAGGACATGGAAGTGTGGATATCTCTTCAACATACCAATTTTATTTATCAGTATGTAAGGTGATGAATATATTAAATTGATTTAATCATTCCACAATGTTTACATATATCAAATACCACATCGTATATCATAAATGTATATGTTTTTATTTGTCGATTAAAACTAAAAATAATTCTAAAATATTTTTGTGAATAGAAAGAACAGTAAATGTTAGACATGAGGAATGTGAAAGAGATCACCTTTTTAAGTCAAAGTACTAAACAGAAAGAAATCCCAGTAAAAGAGCTCTATTCATTTTTGTTTGCTTGTTTTATTCCACTGCTATAATTGTTTTTATAAGCAGATAATTTATATTCATTTCAAAGATGAGGCAGCTGAACTCCAAAAGGTCTTAATCAGGCTTTCAGGACTATAAATATTTATCTAGCATAAAGTTTTCCTTTTTTTAAACACCAAAATATATAATCTAAACTCTGCTCTTGCCTCCCTCAAAACTTCAAAGCAAAAGCCAATGAAACTACACTGAATAGTGAGAGCAAATGTATCAGCCACTGTTTCTGAAATGCCAAACTGACCACTCAAACTAGCATGAGATATGTTTCAGGACCTGCCTTGTCTTCACTCAACTTGTCTTTCTAAAGGCTTCAAACCCCACCCATTCCTCACTTACCACCTACCATTATGCTTGTTTTGGACATAGCTTCTGTTTTTAAAATTACTTTTAATGATCTTTGATTATAAAGCTGAATTCATAGCTTCATAGCTAGATACCAGAAGCAAAGATAAGTAGTAAAAACATAATTTGGGGGGACTACAAATACTGAGTTACCTATAGTTACAGACTTAAACCAAGCCTGGAAAACCTACAAACAAGGGGCAGCTTCCCAGTTAAAAATGTGGGTAAAATTTAGCAGGTAGGAGTTATGGGTCAACTATTATAATAATGATTTCCTTTGCAATTTTGTCAATATTTATCTCTAATTCAGATAGAAGAGTATTTATTAGACTCCTTTGTATTTCAACCATATATATCATGCAAATTCTAAAGCACAATACCTGAATGCAAACGTGGTGACCTTATTTACTCAAGGAACCCTGTTTTAGATATTTTAAATGAAAGTTTTATATAAATATTTTATGACTAACATTTCTCTTTGTGATACTATTCATAACATGACTTCATGTTTGTTTCAAATTCTACATATAAAACTCTGAACAGCTACATAAGATCCTAGATTGGGTCTTGGTTATCCTTGAAACCCACACACAAAGACACATACGCATACACACACACACCCCCAACCCCCCCACACACAGATTTTTATTTAAAATTGAAACGTAGTGTTCTGAATTTTTTCTGTTTCTACATGATGTTAAAATTATCTTATGTAATAAATTTTAATTCTAGACAAACGTGTTATGATTAAAATGCATGATAGTCTGGAATTTCTGAAATTTATGTGATATCATAGAGCACAGGCTCTAAACCAACCTTCTAATTTTGCCTATTTCTGTATTGTCTTTATAACTGATACAAATTGGACATATTTATTGGACATATTTAGTGTGTTGTTTCAATACCTGTATATATTATATAATGCTCAGGTCAGCATAATTAGCATATTAATCACTTAAAACATTCAGCTTTACTTTGTGGTGATAACATTCAAATTTATCTCTTCTACCTATTTTGAAATAAATTATTATTAGCTACAGTCACTCTACGGTGTAATCGAACACCAGAACTTATTCCTCCTCTCCCACTGTACTTTGTACCAACTGAATAACCTCTTTTCATCTCCACTCCCCTGACCCCTTTCCAAGCCTTGGTACCTACCATTGTATCCTCTACTTGTATGAAATCAACTTTTTAAGATTCCACTTACAAGTGAGATCATGCAGTGCTTGTCTTTCTGTGCCTAGCTTATTTTACTTAATATGATGTCTGGCAGGTTCATCCATGTTACTGTCAATGACAGGACTTCACTGTTGGTGGCTAAGCAGTATCTCATTGCATCTCTTAACTAGCTGTGTCTTTCTAGGGATGTCATTTAACATCTGTGTGCTTCAGTTTTCTCATCTATAATCGGAAATAATAACATAATGGCTTTCACAAGACTAAAATCAATCAACAAATGTAAAGCTTTTAGAACAATGCCTGATGTATACTTTATAGTTAATACATATTAACTTAGAAAATAATTATGCCATGGAATTTTGCTTCAATAAGGAATATCAAACTGTTATGTTGTTCTGAGCTACTATTAACATGAAGCATTGGCTACTAAGTTGACAAATGCATTCAGGTTGCAAACTTTTATCATTCTACTTTATTCTAGTTTAATATGTGAGAAAAAATAGATTTTGAATGTTAAATTGTTCATCATTTAAAATAGTTCACTATATTATTTTGGTTTTCTTAGTCTCTAAGTCGTCAGCCAGAAAAATCATGGTACTTTCTTTTGTCATTTTGCAAGTCCCTTTGGCAATTTTCAATAACAAATGTATCCTTTTGTCTTATAATCATAAAGTTTAAGCACTCATCTTGAGCTTGAAATGAGAGCAAAGACTGTAAAGTTTATAATATTCTTTACTGTTTATTGATATTCTGATATGCTTTCTTCATCAGGGTTTATTTTTTCGACTTTGGGTTTAAAACAACGAAGGAAACAGATTCTATTTCCTGAGAAAAGTGAAGATTTCAGAGAGAATATATTCCGATATGATGATGAAGGGGGTGGAGAAGAAGATACAGAGGCCTTCGATATAGCAGAGCTGAGGAGTGGTACCATAATGCGGGAACGCAAGACTGGGAAAACCACCAGCGCCGAGATCAGGAGCCTATATCGGCAGTCTTTGCAGGTTGGCCCTGACAGTGCCATATTCAGGAAGTTCATTCTGGAAAAGCTCGAAGAAGCTAATACTGATCCGTGTGCTCCTCCTTTTGATTCCCTGCAGACCTACGCTTTTGAGGGAACAGGGTCATTAGCTGGATCCCTGAGCTCCTTAGAATCAGCAGTCTCTGATCAGGATGAAAGCTATGATTACCTTAACGAGTTGGGACCTCGCTTTAAAAGATTAGCATGCATGTTTGGTTCTGCAGTGCAGTCAAATAATTAGGGCTTTTTAACAAAATTTTTTAAAGTGCTAATGTGTATTCGACCAAATGGTAGTCTTGGTAAAGAGTTTTGTGTCCTGGCTTTTTGTCCAGGAAAGCCCTAGTCTACAGAGTTTTGTGATTTTCCTGGAGTAAATACCCAATGGTTATTTTAAGCTACCTACATGCTGTCATTGAACAGAGATGTGGGAAGAGATGTAAACAATCAACCCACAGGCATCAGTACAAGCCAGCTCTAGCATATGACTAAAATATTCCTCTATTATTTTTCAGTGTCATCTAATGCAAATGTTCAAAATTTTTAAATGGTAAATGTGAGAAAGGCACTGAATTATCTTAATGTTGTTTTATTTACCCAATTTTCTTCTTTGACAGTGTAAGAATAAAACGTTTATGTGTCTAGGTTCCTGATACTATATGGAGATAAACTTTTAACACCTAGGATAATGTGGGTGATTACAGGTTTAAAAACATTTAACTTATATGAAAAGCATGTTTCTGACTAAAATTCCATGATTCATTCTAGTTTGATATTTTAAAACCTTTGCCAAGAGCACTCTTGAAAACTGATTTCAGATTTGAATAGATACTTGGTATACATTAATTAACCTGAGTTATATAGTATAAATTTGTATTTTTTTATATTACAACTTTGTATAAAAACGGAAAATATATTCAGGTGTTTGTCATAGATTATCTTCATATGCAACTCAAAACACATTCTTATCATGTCAAAATAAAACAGCACAATACAAGTCAATATTTACTCATAATTAAATGCAAAATTTATGAAATTGGTGGAAAGTGTGGAAAAATTGAAGTGACTTTTTATACCTACTAAAAATGACTTAGACAAGTTAAAGGAATACTAGATTCATACTTCAATTACTATTAACTCTATTATGATCAACTGAATTGACTGTTACCAGTCATAGAATAAAACATCACTCAATTCTCAGTATTTCCTTTTCTGGTAAGAGCTTAGAAAATGACTGATGCTTCAGTGTCATTTTTATATTACTGAATATAAAATTAGGCGTAATAGTTACGTTTATTGTAGCCTTAAGAAGGAAATCAATGTTAAGCTGTTGGGCATAAAGTTTTATGGTAACATTAGATAACAAGATAATAAAACACTTTAATTTTAATTGACCTTTTAAGAATAGTCTTTATTATTATACACAAATCAAGGTGGACTTCAAAATTTACAGTTTGAACAAGAAGAAAGTAGTGAATACAAAGTTCTTAAAATTGATTCATATGATCATTTTTTATTAATAGCATGTGAAACTGAGCTGAACCAAATTGGCCATATGTG
This sequence comes from Cacajao melanocephalus, assembly GCA_963573385.1. Classification (NCBI taxonomy): domain Eukaryota; kingdom Metazoa; phylum Chordata; class Mammalia; order Primates; family Pitheciidae; genus Cacajao; species Cacajao melanocephalus. Next base: position 57,007 of record CAUYLG010036294.1, read on the forward strand.
TTTAAATCAAATAATTTGAGTAATTTTGAACTATTGATGGAGTAGTTACATGGTTATAATATTTTTCCTTGGTACTTTGAAATTTAAACATCTATATCACATGATAAAGAAAGTTGGCCAGGCGCAGTGGCTCACACCTGTAATCCCAACACTTTGGGAGGCCGTGGCGGGTGGATCACGAGGTCAGGAGATCGAGACCATCCTGGTCAACATGGTGAAACCCCGTCTCTACTAAAAATACAAAAAAAATTAGCTGGGCATGGTGGCGCAGCCTGTAGTCCCAGCTACTCAGGAGGCTGAGGGAGGAGAATTGCTTGAATCCAGGAGGCAGAGGTTGCAGTGATCCGCGATCGTGCCATTGCACTCCAGCCTGGGTAACAAGAGCGAAACTCCGTCTCAAAAAAAAAAGGAAAGAAAATTTTTCATCAATCTGAAACAGGCACCATTAGGTTGGTGACACAAATATGAACACTTCACAAAAGCATGAGAAAACCAGATTTCAAGTAAAATAATTTAGGAAAATTTTAAAAGTAGATGAGAAGACATAAGATGTAGTTAACCCTTATGCATTGATATCATTATTTATTTTGGAAAGAGTAAAAATACCAAACAAGAGAAAATTTAAAAGAGCAAAACTTTGCAAGTGAAATAGAAATGTACAAATTGAAAGAACATTTATATTTCTATCATATTGACATGAAAATTGAAAATGTAAAAAAAAAAATGCTAAGTAATCTTGGTAGAAAACTAGAAAGTATGATACACAACAGATGAAGGAATCCATGGAAAATAGACTAGTAAAAGGCAATAAGACTTTCTGGGGCTCACAGAAGTTTTGTATGAATAAAAGCCTTATCAACAATGAATAAATGTGGATGAACAACTCATTAAAATACATATTAATGGAATACCTATACAAATAATAGTTTTAACATTTGTGTCCAGTGGCAGGAAAAAGGTATATTAATCTAGATCCTGGTTGAGTTGATGATAAGATTGTCAATCATAAGATACACAGGAAAAGCACAGACACGATTGCACATCTGTTTGGCAGTCTAAAATATGTTCCTTTTAACCACATCAAAAGATACTATCTGATTTTAGTAGAGAAGTTGCCACTTTCTAGAAATCATACCTTGTAATATTTTCAAGAACTATTTGATGTTTTTTTCCAGTCACATGAGTGTTGCAAGAACACAGCTCTTAAGCTAACGGCATTACATTAAGAATTTACTTTTGTAAATTTTAATAAAGCCTAAATTAATGCAAAATATTTATGAAAATAGCACAGCTTCCCATTAATACCCGTAGTACTTAGTTATCCCCCTCAGTTGACTCAAAAGCTTTGTATGTAAGCTTTAAATTGTTAATGGCAAAAGTAAGAAAATTAAGACCAGTGCTTGTGCATGAGCCTAACAGGCCTGTGTTTAAATTAGTTGCTTTCAATTAAACGAACGTATAATATTTGCTAAACTGCTTAATCTTTCCAGACCTCACTTTGTAATCTGTAAAATGAGGTTCAATCAACCTATTTCACATGGTTGTTATGAAGAATTAATAAGAAGATAATGTAAAACCAGCAGCACCAACAGTGCCTGACAAAATGTAACTGCTCAATAAACAACAGTGGATTATTATAACAACACCTGATGTTATTCTGTCGTAACACATGGTCTGTTTCTTTCCCAACTCTGAGCGATCTCCACAGCTTAACAGCACAATGACAATAAAAATTAACTTCCTCACCTTCCCCAAAAGTCATGAACTTTCCCATCCCTACTTACTTCTGCAGTTTCTCCCCTTTCTTCTCTCCACCTCAGTTACTAAAGCAGTCTTCCTTCAAACATCTCAAAGACATGAGACTTCTGTTGTTCCTTCACCTATGTGATGTATTACTTGGATGACTATCTTAAGCTCCCTCTCACCTCCATCTGTGCACAATTTCTACAGCTGTAGTCCCTTAAACTACGGAAAACTCATTCAGCTTCACCCTGTCAAAGGCTCCGAACAGCACTTCCCAGTTATTACTCTCTCCTGTTTCTGGTATTTCAGATGGATTGGCCAGCCAGCTTTGGAGCTCTCACAGAGTCTTTTATTTTCCATTACCTCACTTCATTCAGGTCTGTGATCAGCTGCAACTCCCTCAGAAAGACCACTGCCGCTTCCAGTGACCCTGGCTTTGTCTTGCTTTGTATTAAATTACTCAGCTACCTGGTATTATTGTTGTCTTTTTCCATTATTAAAATATAACCTTCAATGGGCAAGAAATTGTCAGTTTTGTTCCTTTCTCATTTTCCAAGATGTTTATACCACATAGAAAGTGACCAATAAATATTTCTGGAATGAATGTAGCAATGAATCCAGTCTATTTTACTTAGTCATTTGTAGAAGTTCTTTTGGTTTCCATTGACTATTTTTATAGGCTATTAATATGGAATTAATGTGTTTTTCAAAATGGGTTAGTACTGAGTAGTTACTGGATACAGTAAAGATTTTTCAAAATCTTTCTTAAAATTATATAACTTTGGCATTTATCTTGCTTGAACTCATTGATATACCTGGAGAAAAAAATAGTTGATGAAGTTATACTGTTCAGTCAAAACAGGTTATTTAATGATGGCCATAGAAAGTCTCATACGAATAAATTTTCACAAAGTGTAAGAAATATGAAATTATGCATCATGCATAAGAGTCCTACTTCATATTTTAATGTACAACTTGGTAACAGAGGTATAACAGAGCTCTCAGGGCTACTCAAAACCTGCAAGGTGGCTTCAAGACTTTGTATATTCTTTGATATTTGATAGAAAAAGAAAGGGAGACTAAGCAGATAAATGGAGGAAAGGAATATGTGACTTTTTATGTATTCAAATCTGTCTACCTATGGAACTTGTGATTTCCTGAAAGAAGAGAGACTAGCACCTCAATCGCAAGTAGTTCCTTGAGACCTATTAGAAACTTTTGCTGCCCTTTTACTCCTAGAGAGCTTTGAAGCTGGCTGACCAATCCATCTGAAATACCAGAAACAGGAGAGGGTAATAACTGGGAAGTGCAGTTCGGAGCCTTTGACAGGGTGAAGCTGAATGAGTTTTCCGTAGTTTAAGGGACTACAGCTGTAGAAATTGTGCACAGATGGAGGTGAGAGGGAGCTTAAGATAGTCATCCAAATAATACATCACACAGGTGAAGGAACAACAGAGATCTCACGTCTTTGAGATGTGTCTCTGAATCATCCATGCATGTGCCCCATGATAGAGGACCAGCCGCCAGATGCCTGTGGTCACAGTGGTCACTGGCTGTGAGGTTATGATGGCACCAGAATATTTACCATGCCCTTCTTTCATCTACCTTCCTGCCCAGACCTCAGAGGATCAGAAGCAGCAGAGATCCGCTCCTCTGGGAAAGGATAGGAGATAGATCAGATAGATCATATACTAGATGTGAGAAAGGTCTTTAGTAAATAGAATAGATATTAAAGTATATTTTAAAGTGACAAGAAGCTGTGGAAACTGTCTGATATTTGGCCAAGGTGGGCATCAGTAAAACCAACGTAAATATGTCTCCAACTGAATAAAAGAATCCGTTTTCATGATGATTGCCATCAAATTACACACTAATAGGCTGGAAACATAGTAAATCAATTTGGCATTTCATGTAGTTTAAATAATTTGAAATTCATTTTTAAAATATAAACCATAAGCAGAATAGAAAAAGTAAATATAATTTATAGTGTTCTTACAACAGCTGAGAGCATATTAAAATAATTTACACAGCTTTATTTCATGCAGTTCCTTTGTATTTATTCATTTTAATATTTAAAATATATTTCCTATTGATTTCCACAGTGCTAAGTGATTTATCTCAGCTACAAATAAGGCTGGGCATTAAAACTACAATATTTTTATGATTATATGGAGGTAGAAATCAGTACAATGTTTTGTCTATAAAAGGGAGAAAAGTTGATGTATAGTATTCACATGTGGTAATGTTAAACATTTCCATAATATTACCTAGTTGGTATGCTAGTGAAAGTAATCAATAGCCTATGTAGTTCATTTTAATTATTTTTTGTTGCTGACATTATTTGCTGTGTAACCTTGAATAAGTTATTTAGAATCTTTTGATACCTTCATCTGTACAATGGGGATATTAACACTATGTAAGTCATAGGATTCTTGTAGAAAGTAACTTAAATAATATTAAGGAATGTAGAATTTTACCAAATGTATAGCAAACACTTAACATTTTTACAAGTTGTCATTATATTATTCATTTTCCTTTAGTAAAGAATCATTATATTATTCATTTTTCCTTTAGTAAAGTTTATAGACCTATCTCTTTTTTTCAGAGCCTCTTTTTATCATGATTGTACTTTAAGTTCTGGGGTACATGTGCAGAACACATATGAGGCCTCTTTTACTTAAGTACCAGAATTAATATGGAGAAGAGGAGAAAAGAAAGTGAATTAATTCAGGGCAATAATCATCTTGGTGTTACTTACTGCCTCCTCACCCTAACCCTCCCAGGGTAATTTTCTATTACCAAAGAAAGATATTAATTGTTCAACTTATATATTATGTATGAGATGCTCTGATGAAATTTCATTCTATGGTATTTATTTGGGGGAAAATTGCTGGAAAGTTAAGTAGTAACCAACTTGTTTTTTGTGGCAATATTCCCTAGGTATAGATATTTCAAGAGAAAACCTGTTGAAAAAAAGGAATTGGTTTTGTTCATTTTGTAAGTAATAGAGGAAAAAAATCCTATATTAATTTAGAATTACATAGAAGAAAAAAAGAAACATACTAATAGCACTAACAGATAGTTTTTCAAACATACTGTTTATATCTAAGATCTATTGTCCATAGTCGTGATTTTATACTAAGCAATAAAAATTAAATTACAAGCAGATTGTCACCTCTGACAATACAAGATGAAAAGCTTCACCCTTGACATGCCTATCTGCTTTTCCCTATCCTCATGCTTTTGGAAAATAAAAATTAAGGTCACATTGCCATATGTTCTCTGATGAGTATGATTTTATCATCTAGCCTTCACATATCTGAGCTGATCTTAGGTCTCAGGAAAATTCTAGGCAATTGTCCAGCTAAAACTGACACCTCAGTTTTCAGAAACGTTTTTCTTATCCCAGATGACCTCTATGTTACTCTGGAAGCTTTCTTTGTAGAACTGATTATCTATTTCCAACACTATGTAAAACATATATATTAACCTTGACATATTCAATTTATATAGACAGAATTTCACCAATAATTTAAAAATATTTTAAGTTCTACTAATTGTAAAAATAAAATTAAAATTTGATATATCATACAGTATATTTATTCATAATATATTTATTCATTATCAAACACTGTTAATTTGTCCCATTAATACAGTTTTTAACAGCAAAAATCTCCCTCTTTTTATAACGTATTAGCTATACCCATGCTTGTTACTTTACTTTTTTGCATAAAGACCAGAAAAGGAAATTTGTACAAAAGGACCTACTAGGAAAATGTGTGAACTGTGAAAATTCTAAGTTATCCTCATGCTTGTGTTGTCACCCCAGATATTAAGTAACAAGCAGAAAACTTTTTATGCTAGCAACATCTATTATACTAGCAGCAACTACTGAGTCTCTCTAATTTGAATGCTACATAATAAACCTCGAATAGAATCTTAAATTAATTACCTGTGTCCTGACTGAGAAAGCAATGATGAGAAACACTTGGAGGTCGAGTCAGAAAATGGGGCCAAGGCAAGAGGTTGGTGCTAAGGTGAGATGGGTGCTGAGCTCAGTTCTCAATCACACCTTGCACAGGTACAGCTGCTACTAACTGGTCTTAATGGAGTTGCACTACAAATCAAAAGAATGAAACGTTTATAACAAGAGGACTTATTTGTTTCAGTCTTTAATGAATATACCAAACATATCTGTTCTAAATCTCTCTCTCTCTTTGTGTTTTTAAGTAGTTATAACTCCTGGTCTTATTCTAAGTGTTTTTTAAGGTATTATTTCATTTAATGAGGTAGATATGCTTATTACCTCCAAGATACTAATAGGGAAACCAACACACGAGAGTCTCTGCATTGTGTCCGAAGTCATACACCTAATAATGACAGAGTTGAAGCTTAAATCCAGGCAAACAAGGGTTAGATTCCAGGCTTTTGTCCATTACAACATACTGGCTGTCCATTTACAGCCTATGACTGTCCTGCCCTTGACACGTGGAGATTCTGGGCATTACAATTCAAGATGAGATTTTGGGTGGGGACACAGCCAAACCATAACAACTGTCATGGCTCAAAATTAATATGCTGAAAAGCATATCAATCACTCACTTTTAAAAGAGTGAGTATGGTTACAACCTATCAGACTTAAATGCTGGATTTCTTAAATTCATAGTTTCTAGAAAAGATTTGCACATAGACAAGCAAGAAATCATGACTGGTTCTCAGAATCATTGAAAAAAAAGATGTTTTTCAATATGTCTTGCCAAAGCAGTCCTATTGAAGCCTAAATAAACCAGCATTCCCCCAGAAGTAAGCTGGTCTTATTACTTTTGAAATACTATAATACACTATATATGCAATTGTATAAGAAATATATGTATATATTTGAATAAACTGTATTTATTTTTTTTTATTTATAAAGCTTAAATCCAGGCAAACAGGTTCTAGATTCCAGGCTTTTGTCCATTACAGCATAACGGCTATCCATTTACACCACCTCATTCAGTTAGTAGCAAAGGTGGCTTTGATTTGGTATATATATATAGTTGCTGTAAGTTTTTTCCCATTACTTTAGAGGTTAATACTGTATAAATATTATATATTCTCATAGATGGGTTAAGGAGGTGAATAGCATTCTTTTTTAAAAAATAAATCCATCTGTCCATTTTTATGTTATTACCACTAAGTCTGAATTTCTACTATTAGGTTATATGCCAAATATTGTATTTTATTATTATTGCATATTATTCATTATTAGAGCCAATTGACCATATAAATAACACACTCAGAACATCCAAAGGTATAGAAAAACATTGTGTATATATTTATTTATGTATATTATGTATATAGATATTGTTATATATATTATTTATATGTTTATATAAGTAAATAAGTACAAATAAACATGTATATTCTGTAAATATAAGCAGTACAGATTTCTAAACTGGGTAGGGGAAGGTGTTAGTCTGTTAGGTTGCTATAACAAAATTCCATAAACTGGGTAGCTTTTAAACAACAGACATTTATTTCTCACTATCCGGAGGCTAGGAATTTCAAGATCAAGGCATTGGCAGATTCAATGTCTGGTGAGGTCCCACTTCCTGGCTCTTCGATGGTCCTTTCTAGCTGTGTTCTCATATAGTATAAGGAGCAAAACAGCTCTCTTGGGCCTGTTTTATAAGGGAACTAATCCCATTGATAAGAACTTCACCTTTTTTATCCAATCACTTCCGAAAGACCCTCACCTCTTAATACCATCACATTGGTGGTTGGGTTTCAACAGATGAATTTTGTGAGGACGCAAATATTCAAACCACAGGAGAAAGGAAATATGTCAGTAGCACAGATGGAAATACATATTTCAGAATATTCCTAATACAGGCTTCAATTTTACATAATATGCTCCCAATATAATGCACACTTGGACAATTTTCTTGTCCTAATCGATGAAGATGTTTTGTTAGCATCCTAAAAGGCCTATCATACATGTTATCTTCATTTTCAGTGTTTGAAACACATAATTATTGAAATAATTTGGTGTAGTATTTAAAACCTATTAAATTTCTGTTTCTAATATTTATAAATTTACAAGAACACTGGCTGAAAGTCCTAGACAGAGCCAATAGTTTTTAAAGACTTGATGGATGAATATAAGATTTACATTATTTTATTATGAGTAATATAATGTTCTCTATAAGACCAACACTTGAACTTTTAATGTAGTTTCAATATTTACACACTATAATAAATGAACTTATGTCCCCTTTTTAAGGTAAATAAAAAATGTATGCATTTCTTTTGGGCAGAGCAAGCAAGATTTGTTCTTGCTGTTGTTTCAAGCTACTTTGTGGTGCTAAAAGTTATATTTATTTTATATATCACCTTCATTCTTTCATTTGTCAAAGGCTTTTGTTTGTTTACATTACCATGCTGATAATGCTTGGACAATATAAGAATGGTGCTTATGATATTAAAAAACTAAACTACAAAGAAACAGCATGCCCAGTTACTTGTCTGAATAGTAAATATCTAGAAAAGTAAATATAAAGTAAAATGCAAACCACACTGTAGTCTGGTTAAGACCACATGAAAATAATATTCGTCAGTTCAATACTATTCAACTGGTGGCAAAGAAAATATTTTTACTGATGGTGAAAACTGCAAAAGTAATGCATAGTTTCAGAAATATTATTACTCTTAATGATTCCAAGTATAGGATAATAGGATCAAAAAATCTTGGTGTCTCTGAAAAAGTTTTCTTATCTTCCTAAATGTAAACTTTTACATGTTACTATATTGCATGAAAACGAACCTGGCATGCTCATGGTAATGTGCATTACTCATTTACTTTCAATGATATGGCCTTAGGTTGGCTATTTAGTCTTCCTGCTAACAAGTTTCCCACAAATCACCTTGCATAATGGTAATACCAAATAATTGCAATTGCACAAATATATTATGATTACATAGTTTCAAGATGTTCTCTTATGAAAGAACACTATTCATTCCTTAATCAACCTGTCATTTACTTGTTCTTGATAATGGGAACAAATATTAAATACTTTGGGCAGTTATTTACAATTCACACATTGAAAATGAATGGAACTTCCACCCATGTTCAGTAGGGTTTGTGCAGATTCAAGTTATCTGATTTAGTATATTCTCTCTTATTCTAAATTTACTGTTTTCTTACGTCTCTCACCTTTAGACTATGAGAGATTTGACTACATGGATATTTTAAAATTCATTTTTTACTTATATTTCTGCTAAAACACCTGTAATCCAGTAGATTATCTCTCTCTCTCTCATATGAGTGTATGTATAATATATATTACATAAAAAATATATTATTTATATAAATATATTTATGTATATGCAAATGCATGTATTTATGTATAGGTTTATATAATACATATATGTAATACATATATCAATTAATATATATTAGTGCATATTATATAAAATATACAGTGTTTATCATATATAACATATATACTAATATTTACATTATACATTCTATAAAATATACATTATATATAATACATATATGTATCTTATATATAAATATATACACACAAAAACAAGGAAACTTCAAAATGTTTATGGAAAATGGAATTAATATATACAAATAAAAATATAAACCTTATTTCTAAGTATAATCTACATCAAGTTCAAGACATTTTGTAAGCGATGATATCATTTAGTCCCTTCCTAAAGAAGTGAGAGTCCTGCTAATTCATGTCAATGTAATATTTTTTATATTATTAACTGGAGAAAAATCAGTACCCTTTAAGAACCTTTTTTAAAGATAGGGAAATGAAATAAATTAGAAGGAGCTAAACTGGGGTTGTATGGTGGACGCTTAATGATTTCCCATCAAACTACTTGCAGAATTGCCCTTGTTCAATGAGAGGAGTGGGCAAGAGCATTGCCATAGTAGAGGAATTTGGGTGAAACTTCTCCAAGTGTTTTATGCAAAATCTGTGGCTAGATTTCTCAAAACACTCTCTTAACAAGGAGATGTTATTGTTGTTTGAACATGCAGAATGTCAACAGCAAAATGCCTTGAGCATCCCCAAAAACCTGTTGCCATGACCTTTGCTTTTGACCAGTCTGCTTTTGCTTTCACTGGACCACTTCCACCTCTTGGTAGCTCCTGCTTTAATTGTGCTTTGTGTTAGGGATCATACTGGTAAAGCCATGTTTCATTCTCTTGTTACAACTCTTTGAAGAAATGCTTCAGAATCTGGATGCCACTTGTTTAAAATTTCCTTTGAAGCTCTGCTCTTTCAGTCTGAAGCTGATTTGGGTGCAACATTTGGTATCCATAAGAGTCTTTTAATTTTTAATGTTCACTTTTAATTTTTCAGTCAAAGTTGTGTAAGTTGAACTAATTGAGATGTCTATGGTGTTAATGTTAGTCGTCTGTCCTCTTCAACTAGAGCATGAACAAGATTAATAATTTCCTCCCAAATCAATGTGGATGGTCTTCCAGTATGGGTTTCATCTCCAACATTGCCTGATGCCTTCTTGAAATGGTTTATCCATTTGCAAACTGCTGATTTCTTTGGGGCATTGTCCCCATAAACTTTTTATAAAGTGGATTAGTCCATTTTCATGCTGCTGATAAAGGCACAACTGAGATTGGGCAATTTACAAAAGAAAGAGATTTATTAGACTTACAGTTCCACGTGGCTGAGGAGGCCTCACAATCATGGCGGAAGGTGAAAGGCATATCTCACATAGCAACAGACAAAAGAAGAGAGCTTGTGCATGAAAACTTCCCCTTAAAATAACCATCAGATCTTGTGAGACTTACTATCACAAGAACAGCATGAAAAGGACCTGCCCCCATGATTCAATTACCTCCCACCTGGTCCATCCCACAACACATGGGAATTTAAGAGGAGATATGGGTGGGAACACAGCCAAACCATATCATAAAGCATCAGTGATTTCACCATTCTTCCACCCAAGCTTGACCATAATGTTGATGTTTGCTCTCGCTTTAATTTTAGCATCATTCATGTTGCTCTGACAGGTGCACTTCTCAAACTGATTTCTATCCTTCCTAGTGCCTCAAACTAGATCCTGTTTAGACCTGTTTCCACAAGCTATTGTGAGTTCATTTTGGTGCAAAAATCTTTAAATTCATCCATAGTTGTTCTATAATATGCATTTTCCATGAATTTTGTATAGACTCTTTTGTGTGTATTTACGTATATATAATACACACACACATATATATATACATACACATATATTCTTGTTCTGTGTTTTATGTGTATATATGTGTGTATATCTACATACACACATAAAAGATACATACATATATGTATATATAGACACAAAAATGCTTTTACGTACACATACATATGTTAACAGAAATGTTCTTTATGTATGTATAAACATGTATATATACACACAAAAGCACATAGCACACGTGTGTGTACACATACATAGACACTAACATTTTCAAAATAATGGATAAAACAAGAATATGTGTGTGTGTGTGTGTGTGTATTTCTATTCTTTGGCATATAAAAATCTATTTTTTTGGATAATTATATATGACTCTCACCTTAGTTGATCAGAGAAATAGTCGACTGATACAAAATAAAAGTTGAAAGAAATTTTAGCTATGGTAATAAAAATGCAAATAAAGAATTGTCTTACCAAAATAGAATTATTGAGACCTTTGGAAGATGGTGGACTTAAGATTCTCGTATAAAATTGGATAAGCGGCCAGGTGTGGTGGCTCATGCCTGTAATCCCAGCACTTTCAGAGGTGGAGATGGGAGGATCACCCTCAGACATGGGAGGTTCTGGCTCTGAGCCTTTCGACAGCAGGACTTACTCCAGTGCTTTCTCCCTGGCCCCAGTATCAAGCCTTCAAACTCAGACTGAATCACACCACTGGCTTTCCTGGTGTTTCAGTTTGTAAATGGTAGATCTTGGAACTTCCTGGCTTCCATAATTACATAAGCCAATTCCCATCACACACACACACATACACACACACACACAGTTGGTTCTATTTCTCTGGAGAATTCTAATACAAATGGCCTCAGTGAGTATGCAGTGTGTTGGCTAGTGCCCAAGTAGACTCATGCCGCAATATTAGAACACGCTCAGTGTCAGTGGGAGCTGAAGTGAAACTGATTCACCTTCAGATACCGGCCAGCACATACCCTGTGACCAGGAAATCAGGAGACAGTACAGCAAAGGGGAAGTATAAATAAAATGTGATCTCCTATCGCTACAACAGAGATTGAATTACTGGAAAACTGCCGAGGTGATATTTAAGAAAAATAGCTGAACCAAAAGAAATAATGAGGCTCTAATTCTTTGTTTATTTTCGCACATCTAAATTATAACCAATTTATTTTGGACCTTCAAACATACGTTTTCAAATATGGCATTGATTTTAAGGTGACTAACGTTTAACAATGCCAGTCAACTTAATTGGTGTTTTTCACTTGAAATTCCATATTTTAAAATGTCTTCTGATTCAATTTAGGGCCCATGCAAATCTCTAAAATAATAAACATGCAAAGGGCAAAAACAAGAAAAAACACATCAGAAGTTGCATAGCTAGAGACATCTTCAAAGGACAAATATGGCTAAGTGGCTGCTTTCTAGTCTATGGTGGAAAGCAGGTAATGTAAAATCCTTTCTCAGTAATATTTTTGGAGAAAACGTGACAGCATGGTGACAGTTATTAGCATTGTATCATTACTGTGATACTAAGTAATTAAAATGTCTTGTTCGTACTGCTGAAATGCAGCTTGACCCTGGTCTGGCAAAGGCAAAGTAGAAAAGTCACCCTCATGATCTGCCCCAGCAGGGGGCGCATTCTACCTATTTTTGCTTGGGTGACCCACATGGGCCCTCCTGTAGTTTGTGCTGAGGCAAGCATTACTATTACCAGCTCAGATGAAGAGAATGTGATTCAATAGGTATAGAGAAGTAGCATCATTCCACACAGAATTTTTTATCATATTAATTTAAATGCTAGTTTTCCTATGGCTTTCATTTTTCATGTTATTTGTTTGCAATATTAGTAAAAAAAGAATTGATAGTTTCATTAAAATGTATAGTGATAACTAGCAATGAGAGTCATAGGCTTTTATGAGTGAATCATGTTAGCCTATTTAGTGAATATTCCAGATTGCAGAAGAGCGGCTGCCCTTGTAAATCATGTGCTACTTATTATGTGCTCTCTTTCCTGACAAAATTGGTTGCACAAAGCCTGTGGAACCTTGGAGTTTGAACTCAAAGAGCATTTTGGGGGCAGAGCTATTCATTCCATGCTGGCTCTTGTTTTGCCACATGCTGCAATATTTGAAAAGCCAAATGCTGCTTTCTATGGCATGTACACTCATCTCTGAGGCAGATTGCAGTCCCAATTTTCCCTTCCTTAATCACTTCTACTTATTTTTATACTCTACATAGCATTAAGTAAATCAGAATATTCCATTATGACTTCCAATTGCTTTTCTGAAAAGTGAAATGCTTAAACGTATTAAGTATGTTAAACATGGCAACAGTCCCACTGAGAGACATAGGAATCGCAACATCATCATCACCTTTATAAAGCAATTCCATATGCTTCTCTTCTTCCAGGCAGTTCCTTAATTCAAGTAGAAATGTTCTGCTATGTGGCTTTTACAATTAGCCTTTGTCTTAAGACATTGCTCCAGATTGGAGAAGAGCAGAATAATAATGAAATTTTAGATAACATACCTATGTCGTTTTGCATTAATAATAAAAGAGTCAAGAGATATTGGTTAATCAAATAATAGGTAGTTATCTCTGGAGTACAATGGTGTATAGTTGGTTGGATTAAAATTTTCAAAAGTTAAGTCTTATATAGTTAAATGACTATTAAAACACTTTGTAAGACAATATGTCCCCACAGTGCCCATCAACTACCAGAAATAATATGATGACAATGCAAATTTTAGACAATCTTTTGCTATTCAAGCTTCAAAATTCCTTTTTCATATCATGAAATAGCTTTACAATGTAATATCAACTTAATTCCTACATGGTTTCATATTTTAGGATGATTTGGCTGTAATATAGGAAGTTGTGAGATAAACACACAAATACATAAATGCACAAACGCACAGACATTTTAACAGTCTTTCCCATTTTCTCAGCATAACTCTATGAAGTAATTAGAGAAAATTTCTGTGTGTGTGTGTGTGTGTGTGTGTGTACACCATATAGGAAGAAATCACACCATAAAATGGAGATTTCACTCTGACAGATTCTCATCCCAGCCTCTTTCTAATTCACATAAGGCCAGTCCTCATATTCATGTTGCATTTATTCATCCAATTTTTCGTTGCCAAAAAATTGTATTCAAAAGATGGGTGTGCACCAAAATATTTTTCACAATTGGAATGCTTTTAGAGGTAAATGTAAAGTGGGTTAGGAAAATGGAGGAACTGTCCTTTTGATGGCTACTCATTCCCAGTGGGGGAACCAGCAGAACTGTGTGGTGAGAAAAAGCATTATGAGGAGCTTAGGAGTTGATCACTGACATAACCTTTGCAGATACGGTACTGTGCCTCATGCATATTTACCTAATCTATGGTGGAATTTCTATGGATGTTAGAAACTTGTTCAGCTTGCAGGTACATGAGAATTATCTCAAAGGTAGGCCAAACCTACAGGAAGTGAATCTCATTTATGGGACTAAAAGATGACAGCCAAGCAAATGGAAAAACGAATGGCCGGAAGCTTGGTTACAGGATAGAGAGAGGACACTGCACTATACCACTCTAAGGGTACCATTCACTTTGCAGTGAAGGTTGTATAGTATTTCACATGAAACAATTCCAACCACAAATGTTAACCTCCCAAGAAAATTTTATTACGCTTTGTTTTTAAAAGCAATTTTAGATTTCAGAAAAAATTTTAATAGTACATAATTCCCATACCCACATATGGTGCACTTAGTTTCCCTAATTTTAATATTTTACATTAGTATAGTACATTTATTACAATTAATGAACCACTATTGATAAATTAATATTAAATAAAGTCCATACTTCATTCAGACTTCTTTAGATCTTACCTGGTTTTTTGTTCTTTTTTTTGTTGTTGTTTTTTGTCAGTTCAATTCATCTGTATCTAATGCCTTTATTGTTCCAGGATAGCCTGTTACTTTCAGTGTTTGTCTCATTGAGATCCACTTGGCTGTGACAGTTTCTTGGGGTTTTATCATTTTTGATGACTTTGACAGTTTTGAATAGTACTGATTAGGTATTTTGTAGAAATATTGGGATTTGACTAACGATTTTCTAAAGATTAGAACAGGGTAATAGATGTTTGAGAGGATGAACACAGAGGTAAAGTGCCATTTTCATGATATGACATGAAAAGTGCATACTCTCATTATGGTTTATCACTGCTAATGTTGACCTTGATTACCTGCCTAAGATAGTGGTTGCTATATTTCTCCACTGTCAAATTACTCTTTATTTTTTTCCTTTTTTTTTTCCTATTATATTCTTTGGAAGTAACAAACAATGTGTAGCCCCTAATAAAGTTGTGGCGAATTGTGCTTCCTCTCATTGAAAGCAAAGTACTCACATAGTTTTTAGATTTCTTTTGCAAGATATGTTCATCTGTTTTCCTCATTTGCTTACTTATTCAATCATTTATTTACATCAGTATGAACTCATCAATATTTACTTTATATTTTGGGGTTATAATCCAATAGTAGTTTATTCCTTGCTCAAATTGTTCCAGCTTTGGCCATTGAAACTCCTGTGTCCCAATGGCATACCCTCATGATTGTGTATGAGGTGTGTGTCAACATTAAGTGTACAGAATTAATATTGATGTTTCCAACTCCAGTTCACTAGTTGATGGATTCCAGCCTTCTACACTTGCTTATCTTTAAGCTTCACTCCAACAATGAGAAACCTGATTGCTAATATTCTACCATCTACCATATCAGGATTATTAACCAGTACCCTTGTTGGACAAAATGTTATCACCTAGAAAACAGGGCTTATGGTTTTCTTTCAACTTTATTTTTATAGAATCCATACATTTGCAAAATTACTTAGGTCAGCAAATTTCCCTCTCGGTGATATTTTTCATTCATTTGTAAGAAGTTGCATTGTTTTGTCATATTTTTATTTACCTATATTAAATTTCATATTGTGGTATAAAAGTCAATGATATTTGACAAATGCCTAGTGTCTGGTGTCCTGTATTACAGTATCATATTTAGTAGCTTTATTTTCCTGAAACATTCCCTGTACTTTACCTATTCAACCTTCTTTTCCTTCCACCAAAAACTTGAAAGGCATTGATCATTTTACTTTCTCTATACTTTTGTCTTTTATAGAATGTCATATAATTTGAATCAGACAATATGTAGCTTTTGTAGTCCAAACATTTGACTGTGTCCCCACCCAAATCATGCATCAAGGGCAAGGCCAGATGGAGCTAATTGAATAGTGGGGGTGGTTTTCCCCATAATGTTTTCATAGTAGTGAATACATGTCATGAGATCTGATAGTTTTATAAATGGGAGTTCCCCTGTACAAGTTTTCTTGCCTGCTACCATGTAAGACATAACTTTTCTCCTCCTTTGCCTTCTGCCATGATTGTGAGGCCTCCTCAGCTACGTGGTAATGTGAGTCCATGAAACCTCTTTTTCTTTTCAGATTACTCAGTCTTGGGCAGCATGAGAACAGAATAATAGAGCAGTCTAGCTTCTTTAACTTAACAATGCACATTTGAGGTGTCTCCATCCTTTCATGGCTTTAATGCTCATTTCTTTAATTGCCACACTTTGTGGATTCATTCACCTACTGAAAGCCATTTTGGTTGCTTTCCTATTTGGCAATTATGAGTAAAACTGCTATCAACATTTCTGTGTGAATTTTTGTGTAAATATACATTTTCAAATCAGTCAGATAAATACCTAGGAACATAATTGCTTGATCATACAGTAAAACTATCGTTAGCTTACTAAGAAAATGCCAAATAGTCTTCCAGAGTGGATATACCATTTTGTTTCTTTTTTTACTTTTTTTTTAAACCAGTCAAGTGAAACAGTGTGGGTAGATAAGAAACAAAGAGAAAGTTGCATTTTAAATTCATGTCAACAGTGAATGAGAGTTCCCCTTACCGTATATTTTCAGAAGCACTTGGTATTAAGAATTTTTCGATTTTAGCCATTCTAATAGGTGTGTAGTTATCTCATTATGATTTCAGTTTGTGTTTCCCGATAATGAAGGATGACATTTTTGTCATAGGCTTATTTTCCATCTGTTTACCTTGTTAGGTGAGATGTTAGCTTATATTTTAATTGGGTTTTTTTTCCTCATATTATGGAGTTTTAAGAGTTTTTATATATTTTGTGTAAAAGAATTGTATTAAATTTAATTGTAAATATTTTTTCCTGGCTTGTGGTTTTCTTTTAATTCTCTTAGCAGTGTCTTTTACAGACAGGAATATTTTATTTTAGAAAAAGATAATTTTTAATTTATTTATTTTTACTTCATAGCTCATGTTTTCAGTGTCACACCTAGAAATCATTGAAAACCAAAACATATAGATTTTTCTTTTTATTTTTTTTCAAAGATTTATCGTTTTAAGTTTTACATTTGGGTGTATCATCCATTTTGTGATAATTGTTGTGACCGGTGTAATATCTGTCTAGGTTTATATTATTTTTTTTTTTTGCCTGCATGCATCAAATTGTTTCATCACCATTTGTGCAAAGAATATTATTTCTTCATTGAATTCACTTTGACACTTACTCAAACATTAGTGACTATATGTGTATGGGTCTGCTTCTGGGCTGGCAACTCTGTTCCATTTTTTCATGAAAGTATCATGATTTATTGATAGCCATAGCTTTAAAACAAGACTTGACACTTGACAGTGAGAATCCTTCACAGTTTATTTTTCTTCGGTATGTGCGGGCTATTCTAGATTTTTGCTTTCCATAGAAAATTTAGAATAGTTTAGAAAATGTGGCACATATACACCATGGAATACTATGCAGCCATAAAAAAGGATGAATTCCTGTCCTTTGTAGGGACATGGATGAATCTGGCAGCCATCATTCTCAGCAAACTGACACAAGAACAGAAAACCAAACACCACATTTCTCACTCATAGGCGAGTGTTAAACAGTGAGAACACATGGCCACAGGGAGGGGAACATCACACACTGGGGTCTGGTGGGGGGCAGGGGGCTAGGGAGGAACAGCATGGGGCTGGGAGGCTGAGGAGAGAAAACACTGGGAGAAATGCCTGATGTAGGTGATGGGGGGATGGAGCCAGCAAACCACCATGGCATGTGTGTACCTATGCAACAATCCTGCAAGACCTGCACATGTACCGCATAACTTAAAGTACAATAAAAAAGGTGTGTTTTTACTTACTGCAGTAGCAATGATAATTGTAGCTCTAGAGTAAGTCTTAAAATCAAATAGAATATAAATTTTAGATTCAGTTTTTCTACTTCTGTAAAAAGCTCATTGGGTATTTGACTAGGATGCATTGAATCTACCGATCAATTTCACAAGAACTGCCATGCCAACAATATTAAGTCTTTCGAAGTTTTTATTTTGATATTACTTGATTTTCATAAATAATTTTTGTACTTTTTAGTGTATCAGGTTTTGCACATCTATTATTAAATATACTAATATGTCTTCTACTTTTATATGATATTGTAAACAGAGTTCTATTTTTAATTTCATTTTCTATTGCTAATATGTAGAAATAGTTGATTTTTCATTTATGCTGTATTGTGACATTAAATTAACTTATTAGTTTTATATATTATATCTTATACAATTTCTACTTAAGCAATTATGTAATATATGAATAAAGATAGTTTTACTTTTTACTTTTCAATCTACATTTGTTTCTCTTCCTTGCCTTATAGCACTAACTAGAACCTTGAGTACAGTAGTGAATAAAAGTAATGAGAGTATTTCTGACCTTAGGTAGAATCATTTGCTCTTTTACTATTAAGTATTAAGTATGGTCTTGGCTGTATATTTTTTGTAGGTGAACTTCATCAGATTGAAGAAGTTTTCTTCTAAGTTTGCTAAGAATTTTTATTATAAATATATATTGAATTTTGTCACATACTCTTTAATACATCTACTAAGATATGAATATAGTCTGTTGCCTTTATTTTATTAGTATATTATATTATGTTAATTGATTTGATTTTCAGATATTAACTGTTCTTGCATTTCTGGGATAAGCCTCAGTTCATCATGGTGTATTATACTGTAGATAGTGCTGTATTGAACTTGTTAGTATTTTGTGAAAGATTTTTGTGATTATGTCCAATGTAAATATTGGTCTTTAGTTTTTCTTTCCTGTGATGTCTTTGTCTAGCTTTGGCATAAAGATAGTACTAGATTTCAAACCTGATATATGAATTGAGTAACTGAAAATCATCTCTCAATCCAGTTCAAATATAAAATCCAGCTCAATTAGTTAAGGGCTGAAATCATGAGATACATTTCAAATTCTACTATTAGCAACCTTACTGATAACAAGAGGCCATATGCTTTGTGTGACTATTTGAATTTTTGCATTAGTACATGGATATGTTAGTATATATGAGGTTCTTATTAATTTAGATACATAAAGGGAGCAAACATAAATCTATATTTATTTATTTATTTTTAAATTTTTATTGTATTTTAGGTTTTGGGGTACATGTGAAGAACATGCAAGATTGTTGCATAGGTACACACGTGGCAGTGTGATTTGCTGCTTTCCTCCCCTTCACCTATATCTGGCATTTC